>JANXHW010000012.1:11825000-12042500 GCA_026170595.1 Plestiodon gilberti rubricaudatus
ATGTGCAGTGAGCACTACCACTACCTCTGGGGGTTCAGGGATCAACCTGGCAAGGGAACCCCTCAGCCAATGCACAACCTGACTGATCCTACCATGGCACCAATCTGGATTTCCCTCCCGCCACCGTGGCTGCAATTTAGAAAAAGAAAGAAACCAATGGAAAAACCAGACTGAAGTCAATGTCATTTAGAAAGGGAAGGGTTAAAGTGAAAAAGCTCCATTCCTAGAGAGGAAGGGTGAACCGCAGAGGCACGGAATGTTTGGAACCATACAGAGGGGTAGACGCACTGTGATTGGTCTGCGCCTGGCCTGGATTGTGCAGTTGTTTTTCAAAAAGCCACATTTTCCATATGATGCTTTAAGCACAGGGGAAGTACAGCTTAACAACAGATAAATGATGACATCATGCGCACCTCTGCCCTCTCCCCGGTAAAGAGTGAGCAACCAAAGTATGATGATCCCAAATAAACGTCCCATCTGGAAGTACCGTATCATCAGGCCACAGAGGCAGCCCAAGGCTGTTGGGCACCTAAAGCGTAGCACCAATGGCCATCTTACCCCTCTCAAGGAAACATCCCTACACTGTGATGGGGACAGGAGGGGGAATAGCTTCCCTTCCTCATCAAGCGCCCCCCCCCCACCCGAATGAAGTTTGAAAAGACACCTAGGGATGAACTCCCCACTCCATGCCTGCTGTGATTGAACACCAAACTCTTCAGAAAACAAAAACCTTTATAGACTCCTTTGTGACTTTAGGACCCCTTTGTGGTTCCTCTTTAGAATTAGGATTGCCGGCCAAAATTGATTGAGGGACACAAGTCTTCATTATGTCCCCATGGTAAGGTATGAGTTGAATTCACTGAATGTCTAATTAGGTCCAAAAAACCCAACTTGGGTAAGGGGACATCCGGATCAGAGTCTGCTGTTCAGACCATTACCAACCATTACCAACCAACCATTGAAAGAGTCTGCTGTTCAGATGGTTAGACTTCCATGGTCCAGAGGGTGGAACATGTATCACTTACCCACATTAAAGAAAGGAGAGAGAGATAATTTAGAAGCATCAAGCTCAACACACCTATTCACAGCAGAAGGTATTTGCCAGTCCCTCTTCCTGTGCTTTAGAAGTAGGTTTTCTCTGTGCCAGGTGCAGGGGAGTGGCAGCAGGAAACAGGATAAATTATCTTGTTGGCTGTGTGCTCCCTGAGGCATCTGGTGGGGTCACTGTGTGATACAGGAAGCTGGACTAGATGGGCCTTTGGCTTGATCCAGCAGGGCTCTTCTTATGTTCTTATGTTCAGTGTTGACCCCAATTTCATCTCTGGTCAGTAGCGTCACTAGGACGCGCGTCACCCTGGGGCAGCGGGCGCACGTCACCCTAGTGACGCTATGATATTGTGGCGTGGGGGGCGACCCGGCTCCCCCCCCCGCGTCGCCCTCCGGACGCTCCGAGGCCGGCCCGGGAGCCGGCCTCGGAGCGTTCGACCCTGTCGGTGTTCCAGGGCCTTCTGAAAGAAGGCCCAGGCAGCGCATCCATCCGGGTATTTTTTGGATTTTCGCGCATGCGCAGACCCATTTTGAGGGCTTTTTGCCGAAGGGTGTCGTGCGTCACGGAGGTGGCCCGCGCGGGGTGCGCGCGTCACCCCATGGCGCGCGTCACCCGGGGGCGCCCCGCCACGCTCCAGCGACGCCCCTGTCTCTGGTTCATTAATGGAGGTGGCCAATGGAGAATGGTGTACTTGGTTGAAGTGTCCTGCAGGGTAGGAAATGTTCTGCTTTTAGGTTTATGCCTTGAGGATAAAGTCTGACCATCATCATGTCAGGAGGAAGTTATGATGGGTTCTCAGCAAATCAACCTTCCGTGGTTAAGCATTTTAAGTCCATCTCTGGCCAGTGTCTTTACTCAAGGCACATGTGAAGCATATAGTCCAGAATTCATGATCAATTGTTGGTCTCTGAGCTTTTTGTTCCGCTAACAGGGCCTTGCTCCTTCGCCTGAGCTAGCAATTACTGAAAGGTGGAAAGAAAAGATGAATGAGACCCTGCTTCTTCTTAGCATCTCAGTCCTGCTATGCTTTTTTCCACGTGAGTAATCAAAAACAATCATGAACAAAGGTGAAATGGGAGACTTCTGAGGCATGGAGGTGAAATATTTTCTGATGTTCAGGCTAGAATGCCTTCATTGTTGTGTGTGTGTGTGTGTGTGTGTGTGTGTGTGTGTGTGTGTGTGTGTGTGAGCGTGTGTGTGTGTGAGCGTGCGCGCATGTGCTTTGTTCAAATCCCCATTTAGCAATGAAGCTCAATGGTTGAGCTTAAACCAATCCCTCTCTCTCTCTCAAACCAACCTCACAGAGTTGTTTGACAGATAAAATGGGCTGAGAGAATGAGCCCTAATTGAAGCCCTGAGCTCCTTGGAGAATCGGTGGGACATCATAATCATTGTGTCCTCCACATCCTTATTCTCCTTCACGCTTGTTTTTTGCAAAACAATTGCAGGTTGTTGCTCAAATTCTCTGCCACTGAAAGTCGTTTCTCTTTCGGCTCCTTACAGTTCAAGCGCTTAGATGCCGCGTCTGTCATTACCATAGACCATTTTTCGGCTGCATGGAAGGAAAAGGCGCCTGTCATGCTCTGCCTGGACATCAGTGCAGAGTGACCCGAATAACTAGAAGTACGTTCTTCCTCCTGCAGATGAAGGTTCAGCTGTGTCAGGGCAACACAGTGGCTCTAACCACCTTCTTGGTGTTGTTCTGTGACTGCGCAATGCATGTTTACCCATCAATCTGGATGGGGACTGTGGTGGGGACAAATGGTATGTTTCTTGAAATGGGTTCCTTTACACCTCCAATAAAATGATTAATAGGCCAAAAACATCAATATTGGCAAAGCACAAATGAGACCTGCTATGGAGCCCCCACATGCGGTTTCCCATCATGCCGTCTGTTTCGCCTCCATGCTTTCAGACTCCTTTTCTGGAGGAGATGTTAAAGCAATTCCCTTTCCAGCTTCTAACGTCTGTGTCACACCGGCTGCGGCATGGCACGGTATGGCAAGAGAGTAGCCGGCTGCCGTGTCGCACCGCACCACACTGCAGTGCACCCTGTCTACACCAGAGCTGTTGATTTGAAAAGTGTAAGATGTCCTGCCCTGCCCCTGCGCTCTGTTAGCCAATCAGAACCGAGTCTTTTTAGGCTTGATTCTGATTGGCCAACGCGTCGCTCCACATCCCGCCCCCACTGCACCGAATGCGGCCTCTCATTGGCCGAAGTTGAATTTGCCCAACTTTGCTCGCACGTCAACACAGCTCTCCTGCATTGCCATGCGATCTTCAAAAAAGCAAGACAGACCAAGATTTTGACTCCACAGGCTGATGCTGGTCCATGCACCATGCCGTAGCCTGGCCGGTGTAGTCACAGGCTTAAGGTCTATGAACCAAGTATTAAAGAGACCATTCTGTCCTCTCATCTACTGTATAGTGGGCTTTGAAGGAGATGTCACACAAAGCTGGATGGGAGCTCATTGACTTGAATATTCTCATGGTACAGATAAGTGGCATGCATACGCTTTTGCTCTTTTGTTTTTGCCCTCTCTGCAGAAGGTGAAAGACGTTATGCCACAAAAGGATGCACTGTTCTGGGTGAGAGGTGCAACATCTCTGAAGATATCGAAGGCTTCGGTACTATACAGAAGAAATGCTGCCATAAGCATAACTTTTGTAACATCCATTTATGAACATCCAATAAAATTGTTGGGGAAAGCCCAGAATTCCCTTATTGTAGGGGTGTTGGGGCAGGTTATTTTTGTCTTTGCTTGGTTTAAGCCTCAGTTTTCAAGTGGTGCTGTCTGTGTATTTGCAATGCCTTCATTGGTATGTGTGTGTGTGTGTGTGTGTGTGTGTGTGTGTGTGTGTGTGTGTGTGTGTGTGTGAGAGAGAGAGAGAGAGAGAGAGAGAGAGATGTAGACTTGAGTCTATTAACTTGGACTAGAGTTGGACTCAAGTCGAGTCAATGACTTGACTCGGACTTGAGTCAGTGATTGTAAAAGACTCGACTCGAGACTTGGAGCCTTTTACGACAAGTCGAATTTTATTCAGGTTTAAAACCATTTTCCCCATTAAATAGATAGAGACTTGCAACCGACAACCAAAGACTTGGGCCTTGGGGTCAAAGACATGGGACTTGACTCGAGACTTGGAGTCAGAGACTTGACCCACATCCCTGGTGTGCATGTGTGTGTGTGCACATATGCGCTCGTGTTTTGTTTGTTCAAATCCCACTTAACATTGTCCCTCTTCTTCGGATTGTGGGTTCATTAAAAGAAAATGGTACAATTAACGCCAGCCGCTGCTGGGCTGCAAGTGAGGAGTGAGTGCCACCATCTGGAAAGCCCAGCATAGCCTGGTGGATTGACTAGGTGTCGGTGTGTAGCAGCAGTAGATGTTCCTTGCTCCCAGCCAATAAAATGATGCTGGGACTTGAAATCACAGAACGTTCACATGTGGTCTTCTTTGGCCTTGAGTCATAAAGGAACATGGGCAATTGGCTGCTTAATGACCTGCTGGAGCTCACTGCAGGTAGAGAATGTTCTCCACCAACGCTACGCTGATAAGATTTTACATATAATTTCAGGTGGGAGGGTTGATACCGACCTTTTTTTCCAAGATTGACTTCACATGCTAAGGTCTGTGAGACGTGCGGCTCAGAGATCCGTTCCCTTTCCACCCCTGTCTTGAATCTTTGCTTCACACCTCACTCTTCTGCTGGGCTACCACCTACTGAGAGACAACAAAGGATGAACCGGATTCTGCTTTTCAGCTTTGCAGGCCTGTTCTGCTGTATACTGAGTGAGTACCGGAAACACTATGAAGGAAAGAGAAGAAAGGGACAGGCTACAGGCCAAACGGTGGAGACAATTCATCTCCTTACATCTGCCCCTTGACTACCGCTGAGCAAGGAAGCATCTATAAACAGAGAGCCTAGGGCAGGGACAGTAGCACATTGACACACCTGCCTTGCATTCTGAGGGTCCCAGATCCCACCGCCAAATAGGCCAGATAAAGATTCCTGCTTGAAACAAGACGTGGTTTCTGGGGTTTAAGATTACTGGGGTAGCTGGTTTGGTGATCTGACACAATAAAAGGCAGTTTCCTAGTTTCCTAACATACAGTTAGAAGGGGTGGTCTCATAGCAATCTTCCCTAGAGGCTGCATAAAACCCACATCCTGCTTATTTCCCCCATTGTTATTCAGTAAGAATAGTTAATATAGTTGTTTGTTCAAATATAATACACATAATATACCATTTTTCAGGAGTTTTCAAAATTCTCAACCCTTGATGGTCTTTTGGGCACTGCCACTGGTATTGAGTATTCAGCAGTGGACCCAGCCATTTGAACCTTCTGATGGGTGAGGGCGTTCAGCCACTGGCCAATGACGCAGACCCCGTTGCCACCCCTGCCGTGTGGGCTGCATTTTGCTGACAGGAGCTGGAGAGAGAGTGAGCCCAAGGTGGGAGAAATTGTATCTTTTCAGCTACTCGGAGCTTTCCTTCCTGTCGAAGGTTCCTTGCTGTTTGAAAGTGCATTTCCATTTAGCACTACAGTCTTGGGGGAAACAGGCATGAAAAAGCAGCATGAGAATGCCAATCACACCTCACATTAATTCTGATTTTCCAAACTGCCCGTGGATACGATATCCTAGGATCCTAGGATACGATAAAGTTCTCATCTAGAAAAGACCGGAACTAGACTCTGTGCAGTTTCTGTGAACGTAGTTGGATGGCCTGTAAGCCCCCCCCCTCTCTTGGGAACTGTAGTGGGCTTGTCACTTTATGTGCCAGTCATTGGGAACCGGTTTCTGCCTTCCTTCCTTTGCAGCCGTCGCTCTCAAATGCCGCGTCTGCAGACTCATCAGTGGCTGCCCGGCGGGTGAAAAGGGGAGCTGTGAACCACTACCTGGACAGCAATGTGTAGTTGAAAAAGTCACAAAAGGTATGTCGGGGCTACTGAGAGGAATTTTATTGGGGGTACAAAGTTTCTTTGGGGCCCCTTCTCAAAGGGGGAGGGGGCAAAATGGGGCAGTGGCGTAGCAATGGCTGGAAAAGTCTCTGGAGCCCAGGTCTATCTGCCTGGCTTCCCGATGTGGCGCCCAGGTCTATCTGCCTGGTAGACCTGGCCTCCTGGTTAGCCCAGCCTCCATCTTTCACTCTCCATGAGGACAACTGAGATCCCAGGAAATTTCTGGGCCCCTCCTATGGCTCCTGGGCCCCCTTTTTGACCCTGGGCCCGGACAGAGGCGTCGCTGGAGGTGGGGCAGAATGCTAAGTTCTGCAGCTTTCTGCCCCACCGTTACTCTCCGGTACGAGGCGCCCCGCCCCCTCGTCATAGGAGCCCGTCAGCAGAGAGAAAGCAACGCGCAGGAGAGTCCCTGTGCGTTGCTTTCTCTCCGCTGATGGGCTGCTATGACAAGGGGGCGGGACGCCTCGTACCGGAGAGTAACAGTGGGGCGGAAAGCTGCAGAACCTAGCTTTCTGCCCCACCTCCAGCGACGCCAGTGGGCCCGGGTACAATTTACCCCCCTCTCATGGGCCCTGAGGTATGCTGTTTCCCACAACCGAACGTTGACTTAATTCAGCTTCCTGAAGTTGCCCCAGCTTCCCACAGTGGGCAATTCCACAGCAGTTGTGAGTGTCATGTGTGAATGCTCTACTATGGTAATAAGCGATTGCACTGTTTGTGCTGTTGTATGGTCTTGGTGTGAATATCGTGTGAAAGAAAAAAAAATCCAGGTTCTGTGAAACTTTTTCAGTTTTGTGGACAGTCCTTTTGGCACACTGATGTGTTTATGTTTTCCTCTCTACAGACAGCACAGTGAGGTTTCTTATGAGAGGGTGCACTTTGCCAGGCGATAAATGCAACGTTACCAAACAGGACAGAGACTGGGGCACTATCAACAGAGAGTGCTGCGTTAACCGTAACTATTGCAATGACTAAGACTCCATTCTCGCCACCAATGTGGTCGTCACACCTGCATACTTTCCATTATGATCGTCTCCAACCTTCCAAGATGTCTTCACCACCCTATAAAACAGCATGAAAATCCACGGATCATGTCTAGTTAAATGGATGTATTTGGAAAATTTTGTAAGCCATCTGTTAGTGAACTATCTGTAACCCATCCTTTAGCAAACGGACAATAAATTAACAAAATATTAATTTTACAGTTATTGTTTTGTTGATGGAGATTGTCATTCTTCCTTGGGAATATTTTAGGGAAGACTGAGTTATAAATCTCATAACTGGATGTTTCTTGAATGTTGGTGATGGGTTATATCCAGACATTAATCCCTGTTAAACATCAATAGTTAATTCAAAACTTATTGATATCATCAAAAACCTTTCTGCCCATGTATGAAGAATAAAGGTAAAGGTATCCCCTGACAATTAAGTCCAGTCGTGTCCGACTCTAGGGTGTGGTGCTCATCTCCATTTCAAAGCCGAAGAGCCAGCGTTGTCCGAAGACGCCTCCGTGGTCATGTGGCCGGCATGACTCTCCTTGCCGCAGCGCATAGCATGCGGCTGGAACACAGAGCGCTGTTTACCTTCCCGCAAGCGGTACCTATTTATCTACTCGCATTAACATACTTTGGAACTGCTAGGTTGGCAGGAGCTGGCCAAGCAACGAGAGCTCACCCCGTCACGGGAATCGAACTGCCGACCTTTCGATCGACAGCTTATGGTTCAGCGGTTTAACCCGCTGCGCCACCCGCTAGCCTCTGCTGTATGAAGAATAATGTGTTCCAAATCCTCAAAGCTGCTTTGAAAAGAACATGCAATGTAGTGAAAGTACATTTGTCATTTGGCTGTAACGTTTAAGCATGTAATGTGGTTCTAAGGTGTCATTACTTTCTTCTTTATAATCATGCGTAATAAAAGAGATAGAAAATGTAAAGTCAATCAAACCATTGCACAGTCGAGACAATTATTTCAACAAGCCGTGGCAAGGAGTGACTGCCTTCTGGTTTTGTTGCATTTCTGTACGATCAAGATACAGGGCACCCATAGGCCACCCATAGGGTGGGGGGCCAGTACCGCTGGCATCATGTGCAGTCTCCTTACGACGAGCGTTGGCGTTGAAGTGAGCTGGGCCCTCCCACCCTTGGTTCCATTAGGCTCCAAATGGAGCCTTTCTGGAAGAGAGGGGGGTGGCGCCATGTGGCATAACATCATCTGGCCCCAGTGACACGACTGAGCTGTTACAAGGAGAAATAGATATATGGGACATTGGATCACACAGGATTTGGGAAACTGAACACAGGTAGCTTCCACCCCCAAGCTCTTTTTGGTCAAGCTGGAGCACTGTATTTCCACAACCAGCTGGAAGCAGAATTGAAACAAAAGCACCACACAGAGCTCAGTATATACTGAATGTACATTAATATCCTGCAGTATCAACATTCTGTTGCAAAATCCATCCATTCTCCTACCACTTCACACTCCTCCCTGAAAGCCCTAAACTTGCTTTCTGTCTTCTTCTGGCTTCTGATCTGACCCTCCATGGAAGGGGAAGGACCTCTTTCGTTTCAATGGATGGTAGCCAAAGGAAGGTCTTGCTTCTTCCCTGCAACACTGCCTGGTGGACCATTCTGCCCCACTGGATGGATCACTGCAGGCTCAATACCTTCTCGACTTGGTTTCTGACTCATTAATAAAGGCTCATTAATTTGCCTAAAGCCTCCAGCTGGACACTGAATGTTCTACTCTGAGGCTGTCATTTCCAGATAAGATCTCAATCGTACACCATTTCTACTGAGCTGGATAATATATGGGCTCTTTCCAGGATCATCTTCCTGGACCAAAGTATTAAAATCATTTCTGACTTCCTTCAAGAGCAACTACATGAACGACTGAACGAACACATAACCCATTCTCCGAACATTCTCTGAACAATCTGAGCTACTGACTAGAGCTTCTTCTATCGAATCATCCATTACTAGGGAAATAAATAGGACAAGATGAATCTGATTCTGCTTCTCAGCATCACCATCCTTTATTGCTCTGCACTGGGTGAGTAGCAAAAAATACAGAGGACCAGAGGAAGGTTGGAGGGGAGTGTGCATTTGCGAGCAGAAAGGAACCACATCTCTTTAAGTCTATAAGGCTTATTGTGGAGAGTGCAAGTCTTGGCCATCTCTCTCCAGAGGAATTGGGGCCCTCTGAACACTGTGTTTGCTGCTTGCCATTGTATTCCCATCATAATCTTTCCATTTGTTTTCCAAAAGTCACATTGGGTTGGGAAAGGTGGGGAAAAGATGCATTAATAAATAGCTATCAATGGAGATTCTGTACTTGTATTTGGTTCTTATAGTTGCGGTCTTCGGATATAGCCCTTTGGATATAGCTTTTCTCTCTCCTTTCCAACAGCTGATGCTCTTATTTGCCGCCTGTGCGACAGGTATTACAGAGGAGTTGGATGTACGACGGGGGAGTCAACTTGTGAACCTGCAGAGGGATATAAGTGCAGCACTATCACATCCGAGAATGGTATGTTTTTTTTCCAAATGAATGCTCGATTGGGTTGATATGCTCAGGGACACGCTTGTAAACATTTTGACTCCAGGACCATGTTAGAAATGTTCTGCTGTCATGCAATACACTTTTCCAGGATGGCTTACATAATAATAATAATAATAATAATAATAATAATAATAATAATAAATCTGGATAATAAAGGAACAAATTAATAGCAATAATTAGGGATGTTTTTATGTGTTTATTTTTTTCACAATTTCGGTATTTAACCAAAATGAAAGATCAGAAAGCAATGTTGTGTTTTTGTTCCAATTTCCCCCCATTTTAACTGCTTTAAAAGTGTACCTTGTAGGTGGTCTAGATTGTCTAGGTGGTACAGTGTCAGGAGATGACGAATGAGGCGAAATTACATGGTTTTATTTTATTTTTATTTTTTACTTTTTTTAAGCAGAAAGTTGTGTTTTGTTTCTATGCGGTTATCAACAACAACAACAACAACAACAACAGAAAACATCCCTAGCAATAAGGCACCGCCTTGAGTGCCCTTGCTGGGAGAAAGGTGGGGTATAAATTATTTAAATAAATAAGACAAAATCAGAACCAGAAATGATAAGACAGCTAAATAAAAACATGAGATGTCAGTAGTAATGGGAGAATTCAGCTAGCTTGATATCTGCTAGGAGACTAATAGCGCAACCCTAACTAAGATCCGGCAGGTGGCCCATGGCCGCCAGCTGGATCCTGTGCACCGGCAGCCAGCGTAGCTGCTGGGCGGGAGGTCTACTCAGGGAAGGAGACACTCATCTTCTTCCCCAAGTGTAACTGGGGCTAGGCCCTATCGATATCGGATTTCTGCCAGCTGTTTTGGAGGCCGTGAAAAGGCTCCAGTGCCTGGCGGGGGTCAGGATACGGCTGAAGGCCCAGTGGCGTCGCTAGCCCTCCCGGCGCCCGGGGCAGGGCAGGGGTTGGCTGAGCGCCCCCCAGAAGGATGCTCCCACCCGGCCCCCGCGCACCCACCCCCACCGCTCTCCTTACCTTCTTCTTCTTCTTCTGCAGCAACAGCCGCCGCTGGCCCCACGCTCACCTCGGCGTAACTCCTTTTAAAACTAGCTGTTCTGTACATGCGCAGAACAGCCAGTTTTAAAAGGAGTCGCGCAGAGGTGAGTGAGGGGCTGGCGGCGGCGGCTGAAGAAGGTAAGGAGAGCGATGGGGGTGGGAGCACGTGGGCCAGGTGGAAGCACCATCGCTCTCCTTACCTTCTTCAGCCGCCGCCACCGGCCCCGCGCTCACCACGGCGCGACTCCTTTTAAAACTGGCTGTTCTGTACATGCGCAGAATGCCTAAGAGGCCAAGAGAGGGCAAAATTGCTGGCGCACGGGGGCCGCCCGGGGCCCAAGGCCACAGGGGCCCCCATCAAAGAACGTCACTGCGAAGGCCTTCCCATTCCCCCTCCCGGGATGCTGGGGCCAAACGCCACCCTCCTGGGTCCGGCGATCCGCCATCCCCTCCCCCCCCCGCTGAATTCAAACTTACTTAGGTCCAACAACGGCAGGGTCCTCCCGACGCTGGAGCTGGCCTTTCCGGCTCTCGAGGAGGTGCAAACATGTCTTATGGCACGTTTGTGACACCTTCCGGTGCCGGAACGCTCGTTCTGGAGTCGTAATGTTATGGAGGATCGGGCTGCCTCAGTCCAATTCTATCCTGGCCTTATACTGATGGATCTCAGGATTCATCAGAAACTGATCTTTGTTAATTCATCAGTTTCTTATCTCTGATCTCTTAGTTCTCAGAAAAAGTGTTCATAAGGGGCCAACAGACGAAGCAATGTGGATATATAAATGTAATTGTTTTACTTCCATTCTACAGAAATAGAAAGTTTTGTTAGAAAAGGGTGCACTTGGACACATTCCATGCCATGCGGCACTTCGGAAGAGATGATCGTGTTTGGCACTGTGAGAACTGAGTGCTGCGATGATCGCGACTTTTGCAATGATGAATAAAACCAGCATCATGGTGACCATCAAGCCAGCAGACCATTCCTCTCTACCACATCCAGCCTTCCAAGGACTCCCTACCATGCTTTCTCTGCAGAAAATTCTCTTCCGAGGTCTCACTTTTTGAGATGGGTGTTTTCGTTTGGGTGGCTTCTGCAGTGGAGAGGGGTGGCACATTGAAATCATTCACTGAAATCCGGAGGAACTAAACTTACGATACAGTCGATTATTACCATCACTGTAAATCGATATGCAATCTCAAGAATCTAAATATCTGGTTCAGAGGAAGAATGTGCTTTGTTTCCCCATTGTTCAGGAGCAATTCAATAAATAGGATCCAACTCTGAATAAAACGACTCCATGGTCATTGTCCATTGTTAACTTTTACATAAAACAACAGTATCGCAGCAAAAAGTTTTAGCTCACGTTTCCATTTAGAATTCATTAAATACGATCAAACTCTGAATAAAACTATTCCATGGTCATTGTCCTTTGTTAACTTTTACAGCAGTCTATCGCAGCAAAAAGTTCCTTGTTTCAGTCGAAGCCCTGAACTATTTTGGAGTGGATACCAGAGATAAAGACCATGTATGTCCCCTCAAAAGGTAGTAGAGAGGGCAACAGTAATCCATCTCAGGAGATAAGGTGGCGCCCAATCAAATTTGGCAAAGGCCCTTCCAAGCTTGTCTAACATGAGCCACTACCTGAAACGTCCCACAACCCCTTGCTGCAAATAATGGGAGCCCTCTATCTCCTGTCTCTCTGTCCCCCAAGAATAGGAGTTTGCCAGGAAAAAGGGGAGCAGTGGCTAAATTGGGCTCTTCAAGACCGTCCTTGGTGAATGAGCTGGGAGTGGATTTCTTTCACTTGTGTCTACCTGTGTCCTAAGAGTAACACCGATTCAAGGGCTAGGGAGGGATAATTTGCTGTCGCCTGTAGGGAGTTTGCCAGGAAAAAGGGGAGCAGTGGCTAAATTGGGCTCTTCAAGACCGTCCTTGGTGAATGAGCTGGGAGTGGATTTCTTTCAGTTGTGTCTACCTGTGTCCTAAGAGTAACACCGATTCAAGGGCTAGGGAGGGATAATTTGCTGTCGCCTGTAGGGAGTTTGCCAGGAAATAGGGGAGCAGTGGCTAAATTGGGCTCTTCAAGAGTTACGTCAACCCCCTCAAAACTTTTGCATCTTCAAAGAGAACCCTTGAAGCTGTTCCACTTCCATCCATTTCAGGCTGGGCTGGTCATGACTTTCCTTCTGGTGGAAATGTCGATGGGTTCAAGGCCATGTGTCCCTTGACTTCTATTCTGCTTGCTTATTTCCCTTTTTTGGAGAGCCAGATTCATGGTTAGTACTTTACTAATCGAAGGCGTCTTTACTTTGTTCTTTATAATCATGCGTAATAAAAGAGATAGAAAATGTAAAGTCAAGCAAACAATTTCACAGTCGAGACAATTATTTCAACAAGCCGTGGCAAGAAGTGACTGGCTTCTGGTTTTGTTGCATTTCTGTATGATCAAGATACAGCACAGACACAACTGGAATGCAAGCTTTTACGGTAGCGTAGCTGCTATAGGGTGTGGGGGGCACCCATAGGCCACCCATAGGGTGGGGGGCCAGTACCGCGGGCAGCATGTGCAGTCTCCTCACGAGGAGCGTTGTCGTTGACATGTCGTTCTCTGAAAGCGAGGGGAGGTGGCATGACTGTGGGAGTGGCGCCATCTGGCATGACATCATCTGGCCCCCAGCCGGGGGGGTAGTGACACGACTGAGCTGTTACAAGGAGAAATAGATATATGGGACGTTGGATCACACAGGATTTGGGAAACTGAACACAGGTAGCTTCCACCCCCAAGCTCTTTTTGGTCAAGCTGGAGCACTGTATTTCCACAACTGGCTGGAAGCAGAATTGAAACAAAAGCACCACACAATGCTCAGTACATACTGAACGTACATTAATATCGTGCAGTACCAACATTCTGTTGCAAAGTCCATCCATGCTCCTACCACTTCACACTCCTTCCTGAAATCCCTAAACTTGCTTTCTGTCTTCTTCCGGCTTCTGATTTGACCCTCCATGGAAGGGGAAGGACCTCTTTCGTTTCAATGGATGGTAGCCAAAGGAAGGTCTTGCTTCTTCCCTGCAACACTGCCTGGTGGACCATTCTGCCCCACTGGATGGATCACTGCAGGCTCAATACCTTCTCGACTTGGTTTCTGACTCATTAATAAAGGCTCATTAATTTGCCTAAAGCCTCCAGCTGGACACTGAATGTTCTACTCTGAGGCTGTCATTGTAGATAAGATCTCAATTGTACACCATTTCTACTGGGCCGGATCATATGGGCTCTTTCCAGGATCATCTTCCTGGACCGAAGTATTAAAACCATTTCTGACTTCCTTCAAGAGCAACTCCATGAACGACTGAATGAACACATAACCCATTCTCCGCGCTTACAATCTGAGCTACTGACTAGAGCTTCTTCTATCGAATCATCCATTACTAGGGAAATAAATAGGACAATATGAATCCGATTCTGCTTCTCAGCATCACCATCCTTTGTTGCTCTGCCCTGGGTGAGTAACAAAAAATACAGTGGACCAGAGGTAGGTTGGAGGGGTGTGTGCATTTGTGAGCAGAAAGGAACCGCATCTCTTTAAGTCTATAAGGCTTATTGTGGAGAGTGCAAGTCTTGGCCATCTCTCTCCAGAGGAACTGGGGCCCTCTGAACACTGTGTTTGCTGCTTGCCATTGTATTCCCATCATAATATTTCCATTTGTTTTCCAAAAGCCACATTGAGTTAGAAAAGGTGGGGAAAAGATGCATGAATAAATAGCAATCAATGGAGATTCTGTGCTTGTATTTGGTTCTTATAGTTGCAGTCTTCGGATACAGGCCTTTGGATATAGCTTTTCTCTCTCCTTGTCAACAGCTAATGGTCTTATTTGCCGTGCTTGCCGAAAATATGAAATAGGTGTTGGATGTAAGACGGAGGAGTTGACTTGTGTACCTAGAAAGGGATATAAGTGCAGGACAGTCATTACCCATAAAGGTATGTTTTTTCCAAATGAAAGCTTGATTGGGTTGATATGCTCAGGGACATGCTTGTAAACATTTTGACTCCAGGACCGTGTTAAAAATGTTCTGGTGTCATGCATACTGTACACCATTCCAGGATGGCTTAGAAAATCATCATCATCATCATCATCATCATCATCATCATCATCTGGACAATATAGGAACAAATTAATAGCAATAAGCTGGGGTGTTTCATGTGTTTATTTTTCACAATTTCGGTCAGAAAGCAATGTTTTATGTTTTTGTTCCAATTTTCCCACATTTTAACTGCATTAAAAGTGTACTACGTAGGTGGTCTAGGTTGTCTAGGTGGTACAGTGTCAGGAGATGAAGAATGAGGCAAAATTACATGGTTTTATTTTATATTATTTTTTGACTTTTTTTTAAGCAGAAAGATTATTTATTTTATTTATTTATAGAATTTTTACCCCGCCTTTCTCCCACCAGGGCAACCAAGGCGGCTTACAACAAAGATATTAAAATACATGAATACATTTAAAATCATTAAAATAATTAAAAACAATTAAAACAATTAAAACAATTAAAACAATTAAAACAAACAGCCCCAGTGGGTCATCCACATTTACATTTGTTAAAAGCAATTTGTTAAAAAGCCAGCCCACATGTCAGACATCAAATGCTGATCTAAATAAAAATGTCTTGAGGCCCCGCCGAATGGTCTCTAAGGAGGGAGCCGTTCTTAATTCCAGGGGGAGGGAATTCCATAATTGGGGCGCCACTGCCGAGAAGGCCCTATTCCGCGCCGCCATCCCCCTCACCTCCGTCAGTGGCAGCACGGTCAACAGGGCCCCCCCTGATGACCTCAGAGTACGGGTCGGATTATAAGGAAGGAGGCGGTCCCTCAAATACCCTGGACCCGAGCCGTTAAGGGCTTTAAAAGTCAAAACTAGCACTTTGAATTGTGCCCGGAAACGAACCGGCAGCCAGTGTAGCCGCTGAAGCAGCGGTCCAACTGAGTCGAACCGACAGGCCCCAGCAACCACCCGGGCCGCCGCATTCTGCACTAGTTGCAGTTTCCGAACAGTCTTCAAAGGCAGCCCCACGTAGAGCGCATTGCAGTAATCTAGTCTAGATGTCACTAGGGCATGGGTCACCGTGGCCAGGTCTGCACGATCCAGGTACGGTCGCAGCTGGAGCACCAGCCGAAGCTGGGCAAAAGCCCCCCTGGCTACAGCCGCCACCTGGGAGTCCAGGAGCAGCTGCGCATCCAGGAGAACCCCCAAGCTGCGGACCTGCTCCTTCAGAGGGAGTACAACCCCATTCAGAGCAGGACGATGATCCAGTACCTGAGTCGTAGACTTCTGGACCAACAGAACCTCTGTCTTATCAGGATTTAATTTCAGCTTGTTAGCCCCCATCCAGCTCCCAACTGCCTCCAGACAACGATTCAGGACATCGACCGCCCCCTTGGAGTCAGGTGGAAAGGAGAGAAAGAGCTGGGTGTCATCCGCATACTGGTGACTCCCTACCCCAAATCCCCGGATGACCTCTCCCAGCGGCTTCATATAGATATTAAACAGCATGGGGGATAGAATTGACCCTTGCGGCACCCCACATCTCAAGGGCAAGGGTGCCGAACAAGCATCCCCCAGCACCACCTTCTGGGATCTATCAGCCAGGAAGGAGCGGAACCACCTCAGAACGGTGCCTCCAAGCCCCAACCCAGCCAACCGACCCAGAAGGACACCATGGTCAATGGTGTCAAAAGCCGCCGAGAGGTCCAGCAGGACCAACAGGGATGCACTCCCCCTGTCCAGTCCCCGGCGCAGGTCATCCACCAAGGCGACCAAGGCCGTCTCTGTCCCGAACCCCGGCCTGAAGCCAGACTGGAATGGATCCAGATAATCAGCTTCCTCCAAGACCCTCTGAAGCTGAGACGCCACTACCCGCTCGATCACCTTGCCCAGAAACGGGATATTTGAGACTGGCCGGAAGTTGTTCAAAATCGTAGGATCCAAGGAGGGTTTCTTCAGGAGGGGGCGCACCACCGCCTGCTTCAAAGACAGCGGCACCACCCCCTCCCTCAGAGATGAATTTACCACCCTCCCCGTCCACTCAGCCAGCCCCACCCGGGCAGCTCTAATCAGCCATGCCGGACAAGGGTCAAGCGGGCAAGCAGATGGTCTCACGCTCCAAAGAATCTTGTCCACATCCTCAGGTTCTACAAGTTGTGTTTTGTGTTTTTATACGGTTAACAACAACAAAAAACATCCTAGCAATAAGACAAAATCAAAACCAGAAATAAGACAGCTATATAAAAACATGAGATGTCAGTAGTAATGGGAGAATTCAGCTAGCCTGGTATCTTCTAGGAGACTAACGGTCCAATCCTATCAGGGCTTTACACTGACAGACGGATCTCAGGATTCATCAGTTACTGATCTTTTTAATTCATCAGTTTCTGATTCTCTGATCTCTGATCTCTTAATTCTCAGAAAAAGTGTTCATAAGGGGTCAACAGACCCAGCAATGTGGATATACAAACATAATTGTTTTACTTCCTTTCTACAGACGAGTTAGAAGGTTTTGTTACAAAAGGGTGCACTAGGCCAATTAGCCCATGCGGCACTACGCAACTGAACGACGAACTTGGCACTATAAGAACTGAGTGCTGCGATGATCGTGACTTTTGCAATGATGAATAAAACCAGCACCATGGTGACTATCAAGCCAGCAGACCATTCCAGTCTACCACATCCAGCCTTCCAAGGAGTCCCTGCCATGCTTTCTCTGCAGAAAATTCTCTTCCGAGGTCTCACTTTTTGAGATGGGTGTTTTCGTTTGGGTGGCTTCTGCAGTGGGGAGGGGTGGCTCATTGAAATCATTCACTGAAATCTGGAGGAACTAAACTTACAGCCCAATATTACCATCACTGTAAATCGATATGCAATCTCAAGAATCTAAATATCTGGTATTAGTTCAGAGGGCGAATGTGCTTTTGTTCCCCCAGTATCCAGGAGCAATTCAATAAATACGATCCGAAAAAAATGATTCCATGGTCATTGTCCATTGTTAACTTTTACATAAAACTTACATAAAACAGTCTAGCCGGGCGGTCCTGGAGGCCAACAGTCTATCACAGCAAAATGTTTTAGCTCACGTTTCCATTTAGAAATTGAAAGGTTGTCGTAACTTGCCAGTACGATCATCTACTGCTATTTGCATTTTATTAATTGTTTATGGAAAGCTAATTTAGACCTGATGGTGTTGTGTTGTTGGCTCATGCCAGATTGATCCATCTATCTCCAACATCACTGGGAGTACTGGCCTGGCTTGCAATACTAAGACCGTCCTAGGTGAATGAGCTAGGAGGAGTGGATTTCTTTCCATTGTGTCTACCTGTGTCCTAAGAGTAACACCCGTTCAAGGGCGAGGGAGAGATGCTGTCGCCTGTAGGGATTCCATCTCCATCTAGAGGCTCTCTGTCTGGCCAAGCAAGTCCAAATTTCTGGTGTTTGTACCTAGGGAAAGATGAAGGTTCCTATAGTCACCACTCTTCTGTACAACCGTCTCCCTAGCTGAGCTGCTGAGATTGGTCATCATACGTTTGTTGTTGAGGACCTCTAGATTTGTGCTTCTGAGAGGCCTCAACAGCCCTGCTGAGTCTGCCTTGGCTGGTACACATGTAATGGCACAGAGGTTCCCATCTGGCATCTCACATGCCACTACTCCCTCCATCAGACCCCAGTTGGAGGGGGGGGATCCCCTTTAACCACAGGGATGGAAGAGCCAAGTACTGTATAGGTGGCTTTCTGCACCCCATTATCACAGCCCATAGGGCTGTTCCCCATAGTACCTCAGACTAGAGGAGAAGGAAGGAGTTGAGTCCCTCCTGTCCTTCTCTGTCCGTCTTCTCTGAACTCAGCTACTTAGCCAGGCCCCAGTCACTGTGGACTCAGACACACGAGATTTAGAAGTAGGTTTTCTCTGTGCCAGGTGCAGGGGAGTGGCAGCTGGAAACAAGTTATCTTGTTGGCTCCCTGAGGCATCTGGTGGGGCCACTGTGTGATACAGGAAGCTGGACTAGATGGGCCTTTGGCCTGATCCAGCAGGGCTCTTCTTATGTTCTTATGAGCATTTGTGTTTGAATGGGAATGAAAATGAACATACCCCCGTTCATTTTGATCCAGATTGCAATGAAAACAAACGGGACGTCAAGATGAATGGAAAACAGAACCGATTTCTTTTAATTCATTCTTTGTTTCAGTAGAAGCCCTGAACTATTTTGGTGTGGATAGCAGAGATAAAGACCTTGTATGTCCCCTCAAAAGTTAGTAGAGAGGGCAACAGTAATCTATCTCAAAAGATAAGGTTGTGCCCAATCAAATTTGGCAAAGGCCCTTCCAAGCTTGTCTAACATGACGCCACTACCTGAAAAGTCCCACAACCCCTTGCTGCAAATAATGGGAGCCCTCTTTCTCCTGTCACTCTGTCCCCCGAGAAGAGGAGTTTGCCAGGAAAGGGGTTGTTGTTGTTCAGTCGTTAAGTCGTGTCCGACCCTTCGTGATCCCATGAACCATATCCCGCCAGGCCTTCCTGTCCTCCACTATCTTCCTGAGTTCGCTCATTTTCATGTTTGTTGCATCGGTGATGCTGTCTAACCATCTCATCCTTGGCCTTCCCCTTCTCCTTTTGCCTTCAATCTTTCCCAGCATCAGCGTCTTCTCCAGAGAGTCCTCTCTTAGTGGCTAAATTTGGCTCTTCAAGAGTTACATCAAATCAGGGCCTCTGAGAGGAGGTTAAGGGGGTAATTTGTACTCGGTCCCAGGGTGAAAAATGGGTCAAAAACGGGTAAAAAGGTAAAGGTGACTCCTTTAAGTCCAGTTGTGTCCGACTCTAGGGTGTGGTGCTCATCCCCATTTCAATGCCGAAGAGCCAGCGTTGTCCGAAGACGCCTCCGTGGTCATGTGGCCGGCATGACTCTCCTTTCCGCAGCGCGTAGCATGCGGCTGGAACAGAAAACCTACTTCTAACCCAACCCTAACCCAAAAGATATGAACATCACTGTTCCAACCCGAGCAGGAGAAGGCGCCCTAATGCACACTCAACCAGGCAGCATCCATCAGGGGAGAAGGGTGCGGTGGAGCACGCTGGGTGCAACAGAGAATTGGTCCCTGGTGACTTGGCTGGGCTCCACATCACTTTGGCCTGAGGACAGGCTTGCCACCGCGTGGACAAGACACAGAGCCACGCGCAGGTCATGCTGCCCCTGATCACCCCTCTGTGCACACACGTCCGCCCCCTAATGCCACAACACTCACACACCCCGGGGCCTCTTCCAGAAGCTCCTGGCCTGGCTGCCTGCAAGCAACAGACACAGGCCCCTCACCAGCTCTTCCAACTTCTCCGTGGCCCCACATACAGTTCTCTTAAGGGGCCCGAGGCTGCTCCTTCTCACCTGTAACACCTCTTGGCAAGCAACAACCACACTGCAAGAGAAGGGTGCTCAGAGTAGCTGCAGACACTACGACGTAGGCGGAAAAGCAGGTTCCAACTAGGAATTCTTGTAGTGTTATAAATTAAGAAGCTAGCAATAAAATATTAAACTTAACATTGAGCAAAAGCTGAATTGATTCGATTTGGTTGGCCTCACAAGGGTATAATCGTTCTGCATATGGGTTCCTCTTATACCTGCCCTCTAGAACTGCAGAGGGCAACCCACCACAGCGGGCCAACGTGAATGCTCCTCTGTGGCTAGGCAACTCCAGCTGACCTAAATATGGAGCAGGGGCAACTAAATATCTGAGATCTTCCTTGATACAAAACTCTTTTACCATACTAAGGTCTAATTGGCGCTCACTATCAATAATCCGCTGTTTGATAATAGCTCCCACCTAATCCAATCCCAAGCCAATCAAATATGACCTAGAAAGGCCCAAAGTGGGCAGTTTTGCATCAACCCCCTTGATCCATCCAGATTCAAATACATCTTGTAAAATTAGAGCAATAAGTACCAATGGACAGAAGATAGGTTTTAACCAATATGAGAATATAACCAACCACACTCGAGCTTCCATTCTAATCTGGCCTGTCTCCAAGCGCAGAAGAGCATTTGAGACCCCTTTGGGAACCCCAAGAGCTGATCTTCATGATATTGGGGAAAGAGCCCAACTGTGCCCCATATATCATCTGGGCCAAAGTCTTAGCCTTGAAATGTTTAAGAGGTGCCGGGAAAAACTGTCCCCCTTTAGTGCGCATAAAATACAGAATGGCATTAGCACTTTTCTGTCCATTTAAGGCAACATGTTCAGCATGCGCTTTCCTAGAGCCACTTGAGTGAAAAACAACCCCCAAATATTTGAAATGAAGTACCTGCTCTATCAGATGTTCCTCTATCCTCCACTGTTGTGTTTTTGGTTTCTTAGCAAAAGCCATGATCTTAGTTTTATTATAGTTAATCTCCAACTTATTTTCTACACAGTATGAATTTAAGGCTTTTAAAGCTCTTCTAAGGCCAATAGGTGTTCTGGACAGGATGACTGCGTCGTCAGCATTCAGTAAGGTTGCAATGTGTCTCTCCGCTAATTTAGGAGGATGGAATTCTGTCTTATTTAAATGGCCAACCATGGAATTAATGTAAAAGTTTAAAAAAAGTTGGGGCAAGTGTACAACCTTGCCTCACCCCCTTTTGTGTTGGCATTGTATTAGTGAGATGACCATTCAGACTACAATTTACCTTTAGCGAGGTATTATTATGCAAAAGCTGTATGAGAGTCAGCAGTCTTCGGTCAATGTTGGCAGCTTTCAGCTTTTCCCATAGTCAATAAAAGCAGCATAAAGGGAGACTGATCTGTTTGAGCCATATTTCTCAATTAGATGTTGTAAGATCATGCACTGATCAATGGTAGAGCGACCCTCTCTAAACCCAGCTTGCTCATCAGCTATTATGTTCTCATGCTCTAACCAGTCTGTAAGTTTCTCCTGTAAATGCCTTGCATACAATTTACTGATGACATTAAGTAAACTAATCGGTCTGTAATTAGATGGGTTATTCCTCTTCCCTTTTTTATAAATAGGGATTATAATTGCCAACCCCCAATCTTTCGGGATTTGACCACTATTGTCAATGTGAGTAAATAGTGATGTTAAAACCGGCGCCCACCAATCCAAGTGGTTTTGGAATGCCTTCGGAGGAATCAAATCTTCTCCTGGAGCCTTTCCTGCTTTCAGCTGCCCAATCAAATTGAATTTCTAAGATGGTTACCAGCTACCAAGGGGAAACCCCTTCCAAAGTCAATTGAACCTCACTTGGAGAAGAATCTTGATCCTTATATAATTCAGAAAAGTGCTTTTCCCATATACCTGGCTGTAAATAACAATCTGGCAAAGCTAAACCCCAGTTAGGTGAACTATTAATCAAATGCCAGAAAACACTTGTGTCCTAGCAGCCTGTATCAATTCTAGCAGCCCGTATCAATTCTGCCCATGCCTCTTTCATTGCCAATTTCTTTTTGGTAGCCAGCAATAATTTATACTGTTTTTTTATGCCAGGATAGATTCTGAGCACCTACCAGTCCCCCATTAGACTTATAAATTTGGTAAATATTATGCAACTCTCTTTTAGCAAAAATACACTCCTGATCAAACCAGTGCTTAGAGGGAAGATGATTGTGCTGTGAGTGGCCACCTGAACCAGATGATCCACGAACAAAAACCTGCTTCACAACTTGTATCAATTCTTGATAAACATCAAGAATCTTAGGGGAATCATAATTGTTTTTTTAAATGACCCTGAATAAGCTGCAAAGGATCAGAGGCCAGCAATTCCCTTAATATTTGTGCTGTACGTGAGGACCATTTATAGCGACAATAAATTTCCTCCTCAAATATTGGCATAGAATTATAAGAATCAATATTTCTTAGGTGGCACCTAAAAAATGCTAAGGTCAAATCTACCAGGAAATAATTACTATCAAACTTAGGTATAACTTCGAGTCCCTCTAAATTGGCTAACAGATTTGATGAAACAATGAAATAATCTATTTGACTCATTCTAGTCCCAGCTAGAAAAGTATATTCCGCTGGGTGATCCTTTCCAAAAGCATCATTTAAAATATGTAAATTAAGTCTAATGGACATTAATTTCAATTGGAGTCCAGCATAGTTGGACTTGTGATCCTTTGAACTACAAATAAAAGGAAGACCCCCCCCCCCATCTCATTTGAAGGTAAATACACTTTTTGCTGTTTGCCTAGGGTGTGATCATCCTGCCCTAGGCGAGCATTAAAGTCACCCTCAAGGACCACAGAAGCCCTAGGGTAAAGGGTGAGGAGATCAGTAATAAACTCTTCAAAGCCTGTCCATAATTCTAGAATTTGTGCTTTCTTTTGGAAGGGAGGGAAATAGACATTAACTAATAACAACTCGAGCTGAGCAAAGTGGACCATGATAGCCACTGCATAATTCTTAAATGATTTTAAAGCTTTTACATCCACACACAATGAAGTTGAAGTCAGAATACCCAATCCTCCCTTCTGTCTGCCCCTACCAGGTCCTGTGGTTGCTTATAAAGAGTATTCATGGAAACCATTAAGTAAAAAGTTACCAGAAGACCAAGTTTCTTGTATCATAATTATATCTTTGCTAGCCAAAAATTCTCTTAACATAGGGGCCGGAATGAGACCATAACATCCATGAACATTCCATGTTATAAGATTGATCTTGCTCTGACGCTGGTCTCTTGAGTACCATTGGGTTCCAAGATAATCTCCTTGCGTAGATGGTCTTACAATCTTATTATTGGGTTGTGAAGGACTAATGTCCACCTCTATTACCTCAGCCATAGCACAGTGAGAAAACTGAGTTTTGCTACCAGATTTGCCAATCTGTGTTGTCAATGATGGAGATGATAGAAGCATATCTGGTGCCAAAATTGCCATAATTTTATCAAAATTAGGATCTGTGGCCAACAGTCTCCCTGGGTGTAGATCCTGCTTTTTAAATAATTCTCATCCTGCTCCATAGGCAGAGGAGGGATCATCCAAAAATTTGACAACTTTTGCTATCTCCTTGTCAATGTCCACAGTATTTTCAAGTCCTGATTTAGATTTATTTTTTTATAGGCAGGACTTTGTAAATCACTACCATCCAAAGTTGTATTGCCAATTAATCCTGCAGTTACCCCACCGGTTTTCTGGCTACTTCTATTGATCTCCAACAGTTTGTTCATTTTGTATCTATGGTCTTTTAATTCATCTTGCCCGCACGATGGATTCGATTGAAAGGTCGGCAGTTCGAATCCGCAACGGGGTGAGCTCTCGTTGCTTGGCCAGCTCCTGCCAACCTAGCAGTTCCAAAGCATGTTAATGTGAGTAGATGAATAGGTACCGCTTGCGGGAAGGTAAACAGCGCTCCGTGTTCCAGCCGCATGCTACATGCTGCGGCAAGGAGAGTCATGCGGCCACATGACCACGGAGGCGTCTTCGGACAACGCTGACTCTTCGGCTTTGAAATGGGGATGAGCACCACACCCTAGAGTTGGACACAACTGAACTTAATTGTTAGGGGTCACCTTTACCTTTACCTATGGCTGTCTGAATAGAAGAAAGTTCCTCAGAGGTTGATAAAACAGGGCAAACTATATTCTGGGTTACAACTACACCAGACTCATAACCTGAAAGGTATTTATCAATGATCAGTGGTGTTGTGTCATGATCACTAAAAACACGCTGGGGAAAAATGCCAAATTTCTTAAGATGATGGTTGGATCGAAATAACCGGGTGGGTTTGGTAGCCGAATTAAAATTCAGAATCTTTTCTGGGACATTCGGGCCGGTAAATAATAGAAATCCTTTAAGTCCTTAGTATTCAATGAATTTGTTGGACATTTTAATAGTGCTGCCAAGGCAGAGAGTATATTCATTTTATTGGACCAAAGATAGGAGTCCTTCTCAGGGAAGCAAACTACAACCTGATTAGCTTACAGGGTTGGGTTCTACATGCCCTCTTTGGTTTTAAATCTGGCATTGGATAGATTAATTTAGAGCGCTTAATTGGTCAGCCAGCTAGAGGGAGAGGACATGACTGGGCGTATGATCTATCACGTTTTTACTCTGGGCAGACAGACCTTGGATTAATTGTGTAACCACTTTAGTTTGGGCGTCTAATTGCCTTTCTAAAACATTAATTCGACCCAAAATTAATATTAGGCTTTCTGCCGAAACAAAGCAGATTTCACTAAGTTGTTGAATTAAATTCAAGTTTCCTCGTGGTGGCGAACGTCCGCCACACTCTGGTTGTCCTGATGTAATAGGATTCACAGGAGGTTCATTGTTTTCGCATACATTCTGACTAAGAGAATTACAGGGAGGGGGTATAAATCTCCCTTCACCCCCAACATAGTCTGCAAAAATCGGGGAATTATTATTAGTTTTTTGCAAATCTGGGCTTACACCCTCTATCCCAAGGGTGGGGAACCGGCGGCCCGCAGGCCGGATCCGGCCCCTGGGGCGATCCGGCCCGGCCCGCGCGAGCCTGGACCCAATTCCATTTGGTCCAGCCCGCGCGGGCTCGGACCTGGTTCACCTCACCCGGCTCTTATCAGACCTTCCCGGCTGTTAGAGACATGCGCAGAACAGCCGGGTTGAGGAGGAGTCGCGCGACCCCTTCTCAACCCGGCTGTTCTGCGCATGTCTCTAACAGCCGGGAAGGTTTGAAAAGAGCCGGGTGAGGTGAGCGCGTGTGGCCGCCGCCAGCAGCAGCGGCGGGTGAAGAGAAGAGAAGCTGAAGAGAAGAGAAGGTGAGAGCGATGGGGGTGGGTGCTTACCGAGTGGGTGGGTGGGTGGTTGGGAGGGAGCGAGCGAGCGGTGGGAGGGAGGGAGGGAGGGAGCGAGCGAGCGGTGGGTGGGTGGGTGGGTGGGAGGGAGGGAGGTAAATTCGCGCGCGGGGGGGGGGTAAATTTGCAGGTGGGGGAAATCGGCCGGCCTACCGGCCACCTGAAACAGATTAGGAAAGGAGGGGGGGAGGTAAAGAGAGCGGTGGGGCGGTGGGTGGGTGTGCGCTGGGGTACAGATTTGCGATGGAGGGGCACACAGCCCGCGGGACATTTTCCCCATGGGAAAATGGCCCGCCATCGCAAATTGGTTCCCCACCCCTGCTCTATCCTAATCAAAGCCAGGGGAGATGAATTATTTTGTTTACTCTCCATGTCTTCAGCCTCCCAAGTTGGAGGGAGAAACTTTTCTATAGTAGATTGAAACTTCTCTTTTCATTCCCTTATTATTCCTTCAGCAGGTTTAATAGAGCCGGAAGCTTTCCTCAACTTTCCTGATCTATTAACATAAGCTGATGCTTTGCGGGACTTGGCTTTTCCTTTAACAGATTGTTTAATCATAGCTACAGGGGCGACGGTTATTCCGAATCACAACCTTCTTCTAAGATAGCTTATTTAAGACAGGAAATAAGAATGGATTTAGCACCTGATGTATCCAATTTACGTTGCTTAAGTTTGAGCTTAAGATCAGTTACTCGTAAGTCACCAATAGTCTTGTTCTCTGTCATAACTGATCTGGTTCCCAACATGGTGGGGGCATCTACAACAGCAGTTTGAGACTGGAGAAACAGTTCAACTACAATCTCCTCTCCCTTCCACTCTCGAGCTCTTTTTAGTCCTGCTGGAACACTGTATTTCCACAACTGGCTGGAAGCAGAATTAAAATGAAAGCACCACACAATGCTCAGTACATACTGAACGTACATTAATATCGTGCAGTACCAACATTCTGTTGCAAAGTCCATCCATGCTCCTACCACTTCACACTCCTTCCTGAAAGCCCTAAACTTGCTTTCTGTCTTCTTCCGGCTTCTGATCTGACCCTCCATGGAAGGGGAAGGACCTCTTTCGTTTCAATGGATGGTAGCCAAAGGAAGGTCTTGCTTCTTCCCTGCAACACTGTCTGGTGGACCATTCTGCCCCACTGGATGGATCACTGAAGGCTCAATACCTTCTCAACTTGTTTTCTGACTCATTTATAAAGACTCATTAATTTGCCTAAAGCCTCCAGCTGGACACTGAATGTTCTACTCTGAAGCTGTCATTAGCAGATAAGATCTCAATCGTACACCATTTCTACTGAGCTGGATCATATGGGCTCTTTCCAGGATCATCTTCCTGGACCAAAGTATTAAAATCATTTCTGACTTCCTTCAAGAGCAACTCCATGAACGACTGAATGAACACATAACCCACACACACACACACACACACACACACACACACACACACACACACACACACACACACACACACACACACAAAAACATAACCCATTCTCCGCGCTTACACTCTGAGCTCCTGACTAGAGCTTCTTCTATCGAATCATCCATTACTAGGGAAATAAATAGGACAATATGAATCCGATTCTGCTTCTCAGCATCACCATCCTTTGTTGCTCTGCCCTCGGTGAGTAGCAAAAAATACAGTGGACCAGAGGAAGGTTGGAGGGGTGTGTGCATTTGTGAGCAGAAAGGAACCGCATCTCTTTAAGTCTATAAGGCTTATTGTGGAGAGTGCAAGTCTTGGCCATCTCTCTCCAGAGGAACTGGGGCCCTCTGAACACTGTGTTTGCTGCTTGCCATTGTATTCCCATCATAATCTTTCCATTTGTTTTCCAAAAGCCACATTGAGTTAGAAAAGGTGGGGAAAAGATGCATGAATAAATAGCAATCAATGGAGATTCTGTGCTTGTATTTGGTTCTTATAGTTGCAGTCTTCGGATACAGGCCTTTGGATATAGCTTTTCTCTCTCCTTTCCAACAGCTGATGCTCTTACTTGCCGTGTTTGCCGAAAATATGAAAAAGGAGTTGGATGTAAGACGGGGGAGTCGACTTGTGTACCTAGAAAGGGATATAAATGCTTCACAGTCCATATCTTTAAAGGTATGCTTTTTTCCCCAAAATGAAAGCTTGATTGGGTTGATATGCTCGGGGACATGTTTTGATCCCAGGGCCGTGTTAGAAATGTTCTGGTGTCATGCAGTACACCTTTCCAGGATGGCTTAGAAAATAATAATAATCTGGACAATATAGGAACAAATTATGTAATAGCAATAAGCCGGGGTGTTTTTATGTGTTTATATCTTCACAATTTCGGTGTTTAACCAAAATGAAAGGCCAGAAAGCAATGTTTTGTGTTTTTGTTCCAATTTTCCCACATTTAAACTGCATTAAAAGTGTACTATGTTGGTTGTCTAGATTGTATAGGGGTTACAGTGTCAGGAGTTGAAGGATGAGGCAAAATTACATGGTTTTATTTTAATTTAATTTTTCCACAGATTTTTTTTAGCAGAATGTTGTGTTTTGTGTTTCTATGCGGTTATCAACAACAACAAAAAACATCCCTTGCAATAAGACAAAATCAAAACCAGAAATGATAAGACAGCTGAGTTGTCAATAGTAATGGAAGAATTCAGCTAGCCTGGTATCTTCTAGGAGACTAACGGTCCAATCCTATCAGGGCTTTACACTGACAGACGGATCTCAGGATTCATCAGTTACTGATCTTTTTAATTCATCAGTTTCTGATTCTCTGATCTCTGGTCTCTTAATTCTAAGAAAAAGTGTTCATAAGGGGTCAACAGACCCAGCAATGTGGATATACAAACATAATTGTTTTACTTCCTTTCTACAGACGAGTTAGAAGGTTTTGTTACAAAAGGGTGCACTAGGCCAATTAGCCCATGCGGCACTACGCAACTGAACGACGAGCTTGGCACTGTGAGAACTGAGTGCTGCGATGATCGCGACTTTTGCAATGAGAAATAAAACCAGCATCATGGCGACCATCAAACCAGCAGACCATTCCACTCTACCACATCCAGCCTTCTAAGGACTCTCTGCCATGCTTTCTCTGCAGAAAATTCTCTTCCGAGGTCTCACTTTTTGAGATGGGTGTTTCTGGCTACAGTGACATGCGCCAGCAGGTGGCGCAGTTGGTTAAACCGCTGAACCATGAGTTGTCGATTGAAAGGTCGGCAGTTCGAATCTGCGACGGGGTGAGCTCTCGTTGCTTGGCCAGCTCCTGCCAACCTAGCAGTTCCAAAGCATGTTTCGTTTCGTTTCGTAACCTTTATTGGCATAATACAAATACAAACACACAAAACACTCCAAAGCATGTTAATGCGAGCAAGGAAGAGTCATGCCGGCCACATGACCACGGAGGCGTCTTCGGACAACGCTGGCTCTTCGGCTTTGAAATGGGGATGAGCACCACACCCTAGAGTCGGACACGACGGGACTTAATTGTCAGGGGTCACCTTTACCTTTATTTATGTTCTTATATGATGGGGATAAGCAACCTCCTGGTTGTAGGAGTAGGTTTTCTTTGTGCCAGTTGCAAAGGAGTGGCGACAGGATACAGGTCTCTTGTTGTCTTGTGCTCCCTGAGGCATCTGGTGGGGCCACTGTGTGATATAGGAAGCTGGATTAGATGGGCCTTTGGCCTGATCCAGCAGGGCTCTTCTTGTGTTCTTATGTTCTTTTGGGTGGCTTCTGCAGTGGGGAGGGGTGTCTCATTGAAATCATTCACTGAAATCCGGAGGAACTAAACTTACAATACAGCCCATTATTATCATCACTGTAAATCGATATGCAATCTCAAGAATCTAAATATCTGGTATTAGTTCAGAGGGCGAATGTGCTTTGTTTTCCCATTATCCAGGAGCAATTCAATAAATATGATCCAACTCTGAATAAAACGATTCCATGGTCATTGTCCTTTATTAACTTTTGCATAAAACATACCGTACATAAAACAGCAGCCTATCGCAGCAAAACGTTTTAGCTCACGTTTCCATTTAGAAATTGAAAGGTTGTCGTAACTTGCCAGTACGATCATCTACTGCTATTTGCATTTTATTAATTGTTTATGGAAAGCTAATTTAGACCTGATGGTGTTGTGTTGTTGGCTCATGCCAGATTGATCCATCTATCTCCAACATCATTGGGAGTACTGGCCTGGCTTGCAATACTAAGACCGTCCTAGGTGAATGAGCTAGGAGGAGTGGCTTTCTTTCCGTTGTGTCTACCTGTGTCCTAAGAGTAACACCCGTTCAAGGGCGAGGGAGAGATGCTGTCGCCTGTAGGGATTCCATCTCCATCTAGAGGCTCTCTGTCTGGCCAAGCAAGTCCAAATTTCTGGTGTTTGTACCTAGGGAAAGATGAAGGTTCCTATAGTCACCACTCTTCTGTACAAACGTCTCCCTAGCTGAGCTGCTGAGATTGGTCATCATACGTTTGTTGAGGACCTCTAGATTTGTGCTTCTGAGAGGCCTCAACAGCCCTGCTGAGTCTGCCTTGGCTGGTACACATGTAATGGCACAGAGGTTCCCATCTGGCATCTCACATGCCACTACTCCCTCCGTCAGACCCCAGTTTGAGGGGGGGGATCCCCTTTAACCACAGGGATGGAAGAGCCAAGTACTGTATAGGTGGCTTTCTGCACCCCATTATCACAGCCCATAGGGCTGTTCCCCATAGTACCTCAGACTAGGGGAGAAGGAAGGAGTTGAGTCCCTCCTGTCCTTCTCTGTCCGTCTTCTCTGCAGGGCAGCATCGCTGAACTCAGCTACTTAGCCAGGCCCCAGTCACTGTGGACTCAGACACACGAGCATTTGTGTTTTAAATTGTGCGTACCCCCGTTCATTTTCATTCAGATTACAATGAAAACAAAGAGGACGTCAAGATGAATGGAAAATCAAAATCCATTTTTTTAATTCATTCTTGGTTTCAGTAGAAGCCCTGAACTATTTTGGAGTGGATACCAGAGATAAAGACCGTGTATGTCCCCTCAAAAGTTAGTAGAGAGGACAACAGTAATCTATCTCAAAAGATAAGGTTGCACCCAATCAAATTTGGCAAAGGCCCTTCCAAGCTTGTCTAACATGACGCCACTACCTGAAACGTCCCATAACCCCTTGCTGCAAATAATGGGAGCCCTCTTTCTCCCGTCACTCTGTCCCCCAAGAATAGGAGTTTGCCAGGAAAGGGGAGCAGTGGCTAAATTGGGCTCTTCAAGACCGTCCTTGGTGAATGAGCTGGGAGTGGATTTCTTTCAGTTGTGTCTACCTGTGTCCTAAGAGTAACACCGATTCAAGGGCTAGGGAGGGATAATTTGCTGTCGCCTGTAGGGAGTTTGTCAGGAAAAAGGGGAGCAGTGGCTAAATTGGGCTCTTCAAGAGTTACGTCAACCCCCTCAAAACGTTTGCATCTTCAAAGAGAACCCTTGAAGCTGTTCCACTTCCATTCATTTCAGGCTGGACTGGTCATGACTTTCCTCGATGGGTTCAAGGCCATGCCATGTGTCCGTTGACTTCTATTCTGCTTGCTTATTTCCCTTTTTTGGAGAGCCAGATTCATGGTTAGTACTTTACTAATCGAAGGTGTCTTTACTTTGTTCTTTATAATCATGCGTAATAAAAGAGGTAGAAAATGTAAAGTCAAGCAAACAATTTCACAGTCAAGACAATTATTTCAACAAGCCGTGGCAAGAAGTGACTGGCTTCTGGTTTTGTTGCATTTCTGTATGATCAAGATACAGCACAGACACAACTGGAATGCAAGCGTTTACGGTAGCGTAGCTGCTATAGGGTGTGGGGGGCACCCATAGGCCACCCATAGGGTGGGGGACCAGGACCGCAGGCAGCATGTGCAGTCTCCTCACGAGGAGCGTTGGCGTTGAAGTGAGCTGGGCCCTCCCACCCTTGGTTCCATTAGGCTCCAAACGGAGCCTTTCTGGAAGAGAGGGGGGTGGCGCCATGTGGCATAACATCATCTGGCCCCCAGGCGGGGGGGGGGCTAGTGACACGACTGAGCTGTTACACGGAGAAATAGATATATGGGACGTTGGATCACACAGGATTTGGGAAACTGAACACAGGTAGCTTCCACTTTCGAGCTCTTTTTAGTCCTGCTGGAACACTGTATTTCCACAATCGGCTGGAAGCAGAATTAAAATGAAAGCACCACACAGAGCTCAGTATATACTGAATGTACATTAATATCCTGCAGTACCAACATTCTGTGCAAAATCCATCCATTCTCCTACCACTTCACACTCCTCCCTGAAAGCCCTAAACTTGCTTTCTGTCTTCTTCCGGCTTCTGATCTGACCCTCCAAGGAAGGGGAAGGACCTCTTTCGTTTCAATGGATGGTAGCCAAAGGAAGGTCTTGCTTCTTCCCTGCAACACTGTCTGGTGGACCATTCTGCCCCACTGGATGGATCACTGCAGGCTCAATACCTTCTCGACTTGGTTTCTGACTCATTAATAAAGGCTCATTAATTTGCCTAAAGCCTCCAGCTGGACAATGAATGTTCTACTCTGAGGCTGTCATTAGCAGATAAGATCTCAATTGTACACCATTTCTACTGAGCTGGATCATATGGGCTCTTTCCAGGATCATCTTCCTGGACTGAAGTATTAAAACCATTTCTGACTTCCTTCAAGAGCAACTCCATGAACGATTGAACGAACACATAACCCATTCTCCGCACTTACAATCTGAGCTACTGACAAGACCGTCTTCTATTGAATCATCCATTACTAGGGAAATAAATAGGACAAGATGAATCCGATTCTGCTTCTCAGCATCACCATCCTTTGTTGCTCTGCCCTCAGTGAGTAGCAAAAAATACAGAGGACCAGAGGAAGGTTGGAGGGGTGTGTGCATTTGTGAGCAGAAAGGAACCGCATCTCTTTAAGTCTATAAGGCTTATTGTGGAGAGTGCAAGTCTTGGCCATCTCTCTCCAGAGGAATTGGGGCCCTCTGAACCAGTGGCGTCGCCAGATGTGGGGCCCTGGGGCGGTGGGCCCCAGCGTGCAAGGGCGCAGAGGCTCCTGGGGGGGTGGGAGGCTCTGGGGGAGAGCGGGAAAAATTTGAATTTTTCCCACTTTTTTTCGCCGATTTTCAGCGATTTTAAGCCTAGAACTGGGGTTTTTAGTAAGTATGTATGCTTTTACCGGCACTTTTGTGATACTGGATGCTTCCTCGACGATTTTAAGCCTTCTCCCGGGCGCGCAGCTTCTCCGTGCACCCGGCCCGGGTCTCTGTACAATCTTCGTAGTTTGCGCATGCGCAAACCCACGGAGTCTCCAGGGACGTTCTGGGCATGCGCAAACTACTCCCTGGAGCGTCCCTGGAGATGCCGTGGGTTTGCGTCTCCAGGGACGCTCCAGGGAGTAGTTTGCGCATGCCCAGAACGTCCCTGGAGACTCCGTGGGTTTGCGCATGCGCAAACTACGAAGATTGTACAGAGACCCGGGCCGGGTGCACGGAGAAGCTGCGCGCCCGGGAGAAGGCGTAAAATCATCGAGGGAGCATCCAGTATCACAAAAGTGCCGGTAAAAGCATACATACTTACTAAAAACTCCAGTTCTAGGCTTAAAATCGCCGAAAATCGGCGAAAAAAGCAGGAAAAAAATAATTAGCATAAATTATGCTAATTAGTTTTATAGGGGGCGGCAAGGACCCGGCCCCACATGCCAAATCGGCTGGGTACCCCTCTGCTCTGAACACTAAGTTTGCTGCTTGCCATTGTATTCCCATCATAATCTTTCCATTTGTTTTCCAAAAGCCACATTGAGTTGGGAAAGGTGGGGGAAAGATGCATTCATAGGTAAAGGTAAAGGTAAAGGTATCCCTTGACAATTAAGTCCAGTCCTGTCTGACTCTAGGGAGCGGTGCTCATCTCCGTTTCAAAGCCGAAGAGCCAGCGCTGTCCGAAGACGTTTCCATGGTCATGTGGCCGGCATGACTCAACACCGAGGCACATGGAACGCTGTTACTGTCCCGCTGACGCGGGTACCTATTAATCTACTTGCAATTTCTTGCTTTTGAACTGCTAGGTTGGCAGGAGCCGTCGCAAGGATTCGAACTGCCGACCTTTCGATCGACAGCTCATGGTTCAGTGGTTTAACCCACTGTGCCACCCGCTGGCTCGATGCATTCATAACTAGCAATCAATGGAGATTCTGTGCTTGTACAGTACTCCCCCCCATATCCGCTGGGGATATGTTCCAGGTCTTGAAACCGTGGATAAGAGCAAATGGTTTCCTCCATGGTTTCCTGATGGTTTCACGCCCTCCCCCCCGCTCTTATTTTTCTTTCAGCAAGCTTTGTTTCTTCCTTAAAACAAACAGAGAAGCCTCCATTGCAGGGAAGTAGAATGTGACTAAGTCCTAGAGAGGCTCTGCAAGGTTTCTGTTAGTCTTGTTCTACTTGCCTGCAATCACTGGCGTTACTACAGGGGGGGCGAAGCTGTAAGTTCTTCCATGTTCGGAGCCTTCTTACACGGAAGAATGAAGCGCCCCACGCCCGCGCCTTCCGACCCATTCAAAGCGGTGAAAACAACGCGCATTCACTGCTTTCACTGGGTTGGAAGGCGCGAGGGCGGGGCACTTCGTTCTTCCATGTAACTGAGGCTTCAATCACGGAAGAACTTACAGCTCCGCCCCCCCTGTAGTGACGCCAGTGCCTGCAATAAGCATCCAGCGGCTGCTTCTCCTGTTTGTTTAAGGTAGAAATGAAGCCTACTGGGGAAAAAAATAAAAGCCTGGGGCGGTCCCCACAATCCGTGGATAACTGAAACCGTGGATAGCGAATCCGTGGATATGGGGGCCCACCTGTATTTGGTTCTTATAGTTGCAGTCTTCGGATACAGGCATTTGGATATAGCTTTTCTCTCTCCTTTCCAACAGCTGATGCTCTTATTTGCCGTGTTTGCCGAAGATATGAAAAAGGAGTTGGATGTAAGACGAAGGAGTCGACTTGTGTACCTAGAAAGGGATATAAGTGCAGCACAGTCATAACCCATAAAGGTATGTTTTTTTCCAAATGAATGCTTGATTGGGTTGATATGCTCAGGGACATGCTTGTAAACATTTTGACTCCAGGACCGTGTTAGAAATGTTCTGGTGTCATGCAGTACACCTTTCCATGATGGCTTAGAAAATAATAATAATAATAATAATAATAATAATAATAATGTTAATGTTAATGTTAATGTTAATGTTAATGATAATAATAATAATAAAAAAATCTGGACAACAAAGGAACAAATTAATAGCAATAAGCCGGGGTGTTTTTATGTGTGTGTTTTTTTTCAAAATTTCGGTGTTTTTTCAGAAAGCAATATTATGTGATTTTGTTCCAATTCCCCCACATTTTAACTGCTTTAAAAGTGTACTAGGTAGGTGGTCTAGGTTGTCCAGGTGGTACAGTGTCAGGAGATGAAGAATGAGGCAAAATTACATGGTTTTATTTTCATTTAATTTTTTCGCAGATTTTTTTAGCAGAAAGTTGTGTTTTATGTTTTATGCAGTTATCAACAACAACAAAAAACATCCCTAGCAATAAGACAAAATCAAAACCAGAAATGATAAGACAGCTAGATAAAAACATGAGATGTCAGTAGTAATGGGAGAATTCAGCTAGCCTGATATCTGCTAGGATACTAACGGTCCAGTCCTACCAGGGCTTTACACTGACGGACGGATCTCAGGATTCATCAGTTACTGATCTATGTTAATTCATCAGTTTCTGATCTCTGATCTCTTACTTCTCAGAAAAAAATGTTCATAAGGGGCCAACAGACCAAGCAATGTGGATATACCATGATCATTAACCTTTATTAGGCATAAACAAATAACAACCAACAATATGACCACATATACAAACATAATTGTTTTACTTCCTTTCTACAGACGAGTTACAAGGCTTTGTTAGAAAAGAATGCAATAGGCCAATGAGCACACCATGCGGCACTATGCAACTGAATGACGAGGTTGGTACTGTGAGATCTGAGTGCTGCGATGATCGTGACTTTTGCAATGATGAATAAAACCAGCACCATGGTGACTATCAAGCCAACAGACCATTCCTCTCTACCACATCCAGCTTTCCAAGGACTCCCTGCCATGTTTTCTCTGCAGAAAATTCTCTTCCGAGGTCTCACTTTTTGAGATGGGTGTTTCTTTTGGGTGGCTTCTGCAGTGGGGAGGGGTGGCACATTGAAATCATTCACTGAAATCCAGAGGAACTAAACTTACAATACAGCTCATTATTACCATCACTGTAAATCGATATGCAAACTCAAGAATCTAAATATCTTCTGGAGGGCGAATGTGCTTTTGTTTCCCCAGTATCCAGGAGCAATTCAATAAATATAATCTGAATAAAACAATTCCATGGTCATTGTCCATTGTTAACTTTTACATAAAACAACAGTATCGCAGCAAAAAGTTTTAGCTCATGTTTCCATTTAGAATTCATTAAATACGATCCAACTCTGAATAAAACTATTCCATGGTCATTGTCCTTTGTTAACTTTTACAGCAGTCTATCGCAGCAAAAAGTTATTTGTTTCAGGAGAAGCCCTGAATTATTTTGGAGTGGAAGCCAGAGATAAAGACCGTGTATGTCCCCTCAAAAATTAGTAGAGAGGACAACAGTAATCTATCTCAAAAGATAAGGTGGCGCTCAATCAAATTTGGCAAAGGCCCTTCCAAGCTTGTCTAACATGAGCCACTACCTGAAACGTCCCACAACCCCTTGCTGCAAATAATGGGAGCCCTCTATCTCCTGTCTCTCTGTCCCCCAAGAATAGGAGTTTTCCAGGAAAGGGGAGCAGTGGCTAAATTGGGCTCTTCAAGAGTTACGTCAACCCCCTCAAAACGTTTGCATCTTCAAAGAGAACCCTTGAAGCTGTTCCACTTCCATCCATTTCAGGCTGGGCTGGTCATGACTTTCCTCCTGCTGGAAATGTCGATGGGTTCAAGGCCATGTGTCCGTTGACTTCTATTCTGCTTGCTTATTTCCCTTTTTGGGTTGAACACCTTTAGAGCCAGGTTCAAGATTGAGGGAGGGGGGGGCTGGCTGTGAAGTGTCCCCTCGGTCCCTGTCCTGTGCTGGTTCCTCCCCCCTCCTCACAGACTTGGACTTACTGAGCAACTGTGGCAATAGTGAGGGTGACAGAAGCAACAGTGAACAACAGTGGTGGCCTGCCTCTCAGTACCACGAGGCCAAAGCTACCATTTTAATTCCCCCCACAATAACTGCAACATAACATATGTTGCATTGGGGCCATTGTGAAGGGCTTACTCGGAGTTTCCCAAACTTTTTCGACCTGCGGCTCCCTTGACCATTGGCAACCAATGGCTGCAGCTCCCCATGACATGATGGCCAATTGGCATTGCACTGTATTCTAAGAGGATTCCGTGGTAGTCCACGGCTCCCCTGGCTGGTTTCCGTGGCTCTCCTGGGAGCCGTGTCTCCCATTTTGGGAACCAATGGCTTAGATAATAGGTTAATCACCTGGTATTTTAGTGCAGGAAAGGGGAACATTTAAAGGGGCCAGACACCAACAGTGGGCTGTAGCGTCACTAGGACGCACGTCACCCTGGGGCAGGGGGCGAGCGTCACTTCTGACATCGGGGCCGGGGGGGGCGACCCGGCTCACCCCGCGTCGCCCTCTGGATGCTCCGAGGCTGGCCTGGGAGCCGGCCTCGGAGCGTCCGACCCCATTGGCGCTCCAGGGCCTTCTGAGGCGCATGCAGCGCGTTCATCCGGGTATTTTTCGAATTTTCGCGCATGCGCAGACCGTTTTGAGGGCAAAAGGCGCCGAGGGCAAAAGGTGCCGACGGGGTCGGACGCTCCGAGGCCGGCTCCCGGGCCAGCCTCGGAGCGTCTGAAGGGTGGCGCGCGTCACAGTGGTGACGCGCGCGGGTGTGTGCGCGTCACCCCGTGGTGGCCCGCCCCCCCCGCCACGCTCCAGCGACGCCTCTGACAGTGGGTCCCCCTGGAGTGTCAGGACTCCCGCGTTCGTCCAATGTTGACACAGGGCCTGAAGGCTCATTCATTTGACCGCCAAGCATTCAGCCGAAGCCCGCCAAGGAACACAGAACATTCTGCACTTTAGCTGTTGCTTCCTGATATGAGTTTAATTCATTTTAAGAGGTCACATGGACTCCTTTCACATTTGGAATTGTATCTGAAGGTATTTAAACCCCTCTATGGCAGGTTCCGGAAGCAACTGCATGGGGGATGTCATATAGACCTCAGCCCCAGCACACTCCCTTCTCCATGCCTACAGTTCTGGGGACAAGACCTCGATTGCCTATCAAATTGTCAACTACTGGGGGAGAAGAGAAGATGAATAAGATTCTAGTTCTCAGCATCTCCATCCTGCTCAGCTCTGTTTTGGGTGAGTCACTGAAAGCGAAGTAAACAAAGGCAAGATTGGAGGTGTGTGTGTGTGTGTGTGTGTGTGTGTGTGTGTGTGTGTGTGTGTGTGTGTGTGTGTGAGAGAGAGAGAGAGAGAGAGAGAGAGAGAGAGAGAGAGAGAGAGAGGGAGAGGGAGAGGGAGAGAGAGAGAGAGATAACAATTCAATCCAATATGTTTCAAGCAATGTGGAATCACTTTATTTCTGTAGGCTGTGTGGACAACAAGCACCTGGTTTTAACTCCCTGGATTTCATTTTTGAAGCCTATGAATAGGTATGCAAAAAAGAACTTGAATCCCATGATAACGGAAAGGTTACAAATGTATGGACAATGTCTCTCCTTAACACAGTCCTTTGAATAAGCCATTGCGATGCATGGCTTATTGCGGTTTGAGCAGTTCATCTTTTAATCCAGGGAGCAGAGGGAAAGTGTCCCTGTCGATTGCTCTCAAGGATGGCCCAGCTTGACTGCATCAGTCCGTTGGTCTAGTCAGGCCAGTATTGTCTCCGCTAACTGGCAGCTGCTCTCTCTGGGGTTTTAGACAAGGGACTCTCCAGCCAGGGATTGAACCTGGGACCTTCTGCAAACAGAGCAAAGTCTCTGCCACTGAGCTACAACCCCCTAGCTTGGTATGCTTCCTGTTGTGTGGAGTCCTGTGAAGATTGCCTGTTCTTTTCCCTGGTAGTCGAAGGTGGGTTGAAAAAGGAAGCACTTCACCTACTCTGATCCTTCTTTGGGCTTCTGTTTGTCAGGTTGCCACCAACAACGTCGACTGAAAACGTTTGCAGGAGTTTGTGTCGATACAAAGACATGAACAAAAACTGGACCACAGCTGAACAAAATCGATATGTGTGTGTACACATTGAATTACACTTGAATTACATTAAATGTTAATATGAAGGAAAATATGTATAAAGTGATGTATAGATGGTATATAACCCCAAGCAAATTAGCAAGAATGTATGAGAAGGTGACGAATAGCTGTTGGAAATGTAAAAAGCAAGAGGGAACTTTTTATCATATGTGGTGGACATGTTCTCAAGCAAAGAAGTATTGGATTCAGATTCATAAACAGATAGTGTTGATTTTAAGGATTAAGGTTCAAATGAAACCAGAAACCTTTTTGTTGGGTATGAGGGATGATCATGTAAGTGAAAAATTTCAAATTTTGTTTTTATATACGATAAGTGCGGCAAGAATTTTATACGCACAATATTGGAAGAATTCGGAGATACCTTCGCTGGAAGATTGGTGGTTGAAAGTTTTGGACTATGCTGAAATGGATAAACTTACAATTTTAATTAAGGAAAAGTCAGTTAACCTTTTCGTGAACAACTGGAAACCATTTATTGATTTTTAAGAGAGAGAGAAAAAAACGATGTGATGATATGCGGATTTAATGAATAGACTGTGGGTGTTATTGCGGCTTAGCTGGATATTATATGTAAAAATAGTGAATAGTATGCTAGTAGGATGTATTGCTTTGCGCTTGCTATAACTTTATGAAATATGTATTGTTTTTATGTTTGAATATATTAATAAAATATAAATATATGGGGGGGAAAAGAGAAGGGACACCTACCTCTTCTAAAACACTTGCCACACACTTGAACTGCCTGTCTCCTGAACCGAGGCTGCGATCCTAAGTTCCGGGAGTAAACGCTGCTGAATACAGTCAGACTTACTTCCAAGTAAACATGCATAGGGTTGCACTGTAAATGGAATAGCCCTTTTTAATTTCTGTAACCACATCACTACCATACTTCAGTGAGTTTTGAAAGATGAGATAAAATATGTTTCAGGTTGAACAAATAACTATGGACACTCCTGGGATCATCGTCAGTTGTCACCTCCACACTCGCTGACAGCCCGATCCTATGCATTTTTACTTAGAAGTAAGTCATGTTTTCAATGGGGCTTATTCGTAGGTAGTTGCAACCTGAATCTTTCTCCTCCCCCTTTTCCAACAGCCGAAGCCCTCATCTGCCACGTCTGTGAAACATATAAGAGAGGGGTTGGCTGTAGCAGTGAAGAAGGGACTTGTGAAGCAGAACAATGCAAGAAAGTGGAATCCTTTCTAGGTATGCTTGTTCTCAAATTAATGCTTGCCTGTCTTTTTACACACAAACACACATGCACACACAAAGGGCCAGATTAAGACCTTTTAGAGGCCCTAAGCACTGAAAAGATTAATGGTGCCCCCATATATATTTCTTATTCAATAAATATAATTATAAATTATAATGTACAGCCCATTCCAACGCAACACCTCCGCAAGTCCGGCATAATGTTGCCGTAAGTTCAGCGTAAGTTTGACATAAGTTATGTCTGAGTTATGTCAGAGTTATGCCTGAGTTAGGCAGGCTGCAGTTTCTGTGGCCCAGCACCACCCCAGGATCCAGGCAACACTTACCTCCCAGGCAGGCAGGCTCTCCAGGCTCCGTGTCTGGCTAGGGCATGTGCAGGCCTCTGTCTGCATGTGTCAGCGTCCATCCATGGCAGCTGCCGCAGGGTCTGTCGCAGCCCGGTCGCAAAGGGGCTGACCGCAGGCATGGGGGTTGCGCCAGTCATGTGGCGGGCGCAGGGCAGGTGACAGGTGAGCGAGGTGCCTGAGCCCAGCCGCCACAGGACACCCTGTACATCAGCCACCTGCTGCAGGGGAGAGTGGCCTTCCCCCCTCCTGCAGAAGGCGATGCCACCCCCAAGCCACGTTGAGGCTGCATGTGGGGGTCATGGGGGGTGAGCGGGGGAGGGAAGGGAAGCAGGGGGTGGGAACGTCACACACAAGGGGGGGCTCATGAGGTCTGGAACCGCCTCTGACAGGACTTGCCCGTGCGCTGCCTGAAGCCCAGGGCCTCCAGGGCCGGGCCAATGCCCACAAAGAAGGCATCCCGGCATGCCTTCTGCTCTGTGCCCCGGCCAAGACCGAGAGATGCCTCGGGCTTGTCTGCTGCGAGCGTGAAGGGCTCACGCAGCTCATCACACCCCCAGATGGGGTGACGACGGCGCCTCGCAGCAGGCGCTCTGGCAGGGTGGGGCGTGGCCAGCAGCCATCATCAGGGAGTGGGAGGGGAGGCAGACACACAGGCAGGCAGACAGTGGGTGCTGGGGAGGGGAACGGGTGGGTCAGAGACAGACAGAAAGACAGACAACAAGGCTGGTGGGAGAGAGATTCCGAGAGAGGGGTCTGCAGAGACCGATAGGGACACAGGGGGCGCTCCGCAGATGAAGGTGATGCATAAACAGGCGCCTCTTATGCCGACGGACTTTGGGCAGAGGCGCCGTCATTACGGGCGGACTTTGGGCGGAGGCGCCTGCATTATGGGCAGACGCCCTGGCTGTCACTGTTTGCCTGCCTGAGAGGCCCCCCCAACTCCCCCTCCCCTTTGTGCCATGGGGGTCTGGCAGCCCCCCTGCTGTGTTCTCCCAGGGAAGGCCATGGCAGTCCCTGGATGGGACTCATGTAGGGGCTTCAGTGGTGGGGGCTGTCTGTGTGTGGGGGCCAATGCTTGTGAAACACTGAGCACATATTTGTCATGGGGGCTCTGCCCGAGGGGCGTCTTTATTGTTCTGGAATGTTAGCAGAGATGGCCAGGTGAGGCTGCCAGGGGTAGTCACAGCAGCCAATCTGAAAGCAGCAGCAGCAGCAGCAGCAGCACACGTGCCCCATGGACCTGGAGACGCAGGCTCTTCCCCTGTGGAACCACAGCCTGCTCCATAGAAAGGGGAGGGGCAGCAAGTAGGACAGCCAGGGAGGTGGAGTAGCAGCAGCAGCAGCAGCAGCTGAGGAGGGTTGCAGGGCTGGCTCCCTGACCTCTGGCAGCATCAAGGCAGACAACAGTGGGGCAACCAGACTGCAGGCCCAGGGGTGCTCCCAGGAAGGTAGGTGGTAGTGGACTTTCCTGGGGAGACAAAAAACAAGGGGGAGTTACATGTCAGCTGGTGTGTGGTAGCAGTCGCCATTGAAGACAAGCCAGTGTGTTGGTTGCTAAAGCCTGCAGGGAGAGAAAAATAACACAGCTGATCAGTGTGAGACACATAGCATGGTCTGAGCTGCTTCCCTGGGTGTAAGGAGAGCATGATCCTGTAAGGGGAAAGGGTCAACGAGAGAGACAACAACACAACTTGGGGGTCACAACCATGGCAATCCTAGCAATACTGACCTGTCAGTAGACCCTGTGGAGAAAAGAGGGGGGGGAACAGCTGGTGTCTACATAATGCTAACAGTTCCACACTTGTGGCGTTGTCTGCTCACATGACTACAGGCAGCTATCAGACACAACAGTGGTAAAGAGGCATGTATCCTATATATCATGGCAGGCTATGCAGGCAGCTATGAGACAGGACATTGGTCAAGAGGCATTTCAGAGAAGGCACTGCAGGCAGCTATGAGACAAGACATTGGTCAAGAGGCATATCATGGCAGGCTATGCAGGCAGCTATGAGACAAGACATTGGTCAAGAGGCATTTCAGAGAAGGCATTGCAGGCAGCTATGAGACAAGACATTTGTAAAGAGGCATGTATCCTACCTATATTTCTATATGCAAAGAGGCTGGAATCAGAACACATGCCAGGACATTCCCTGCTCTTACCTGCACTTACCTGCTGGTGTTGTTGCCTGTGGGGGGGGGGGAAGAGGGGCTGGGAGAAAGACATGGGTTAGCAAATGCTTGCAAGGAGACAGCTGCCCAGGCACAGCTGTAAACAGGTTGGCCACAGCCAGAACAGCCCTCTCTGCCCTAGAGGGGAGCAGAGAGGAGAAGAGAAGAGAGAAGTGGGGTGTTTGTGAATTTTGCCCTCCACCGACAAAGTCCCACTTTGTGGCTGTGGGGGACAGAACCCCACGCCACATGCTCAGAGAGAGAGAGACTGGAGGTCTGGGGCTGGGCTTTTGTGGGAATGAGGCTGGGTGGGGCTGGGTGCTGATAGGCTCCCTATCTTTGGCATAACTCTGTCGGTTTCCAGACCTTGCTGACTCAACTCCGACATAACTCTGACATAACTCAGGAGTAGGGTGTTAGAACTTTTCAGGGGATGGAGTGGGTAAGGTAAAATGGTTCCTATGAGTCTCCTCGAATTTATGTCCACCCTTTTGGTCGACATAAAATTTGTGTCAGCATTTGTGTTGGAGGGTGTGTGTCTGTGCTCGCCAGGGTCTGGAATCCGACGTTAATTGGTTTCCGCCCCCGTTACACCCACGGTCCTCCCATGGTCCGCCCACTTTTATGTCGACTTTATGTCCGACTTATGTCGGTGTCGGTGGTGCGCATGCGTGTCCGTTCTTCGTCCATTGGTCGTAAATTCGACATAACTTCGACATAACTTCGCCGTAAATGGTCGCATTCCAGACATAACTTCGACATAAGCGACTTAGGCTGAGTTTATGTCTGACTTGTGCTGCTTAGCCCTTGCGTTGGAACGGGCTGGTAGTAAACAAAATAAACTAAAAAAAAAATCGAATTACTATATTTTGGGTTCAGTGGTTCTCCCTTCTTTTCCCAGACTTTCAGTCAAATTCTAGGTGGCCAAAATATTTGAGCTATAGCCTCAGAACCTGTCCTTCCAGGGAACAGTCAGGGTTGATTTCATTGACTGATTTGATCTCCTAGCAGTCCAAGGGACTCTCAAATTAATGCTTACCTGTCTTTTTTTTACACACAAACACACATGCACACACAGAGGGCCAGATTAAGACCTTTTAGAGGCCCTAAGCACTGAAAAGATTAATGGTGCCCCCATATATATTTCTTATTCAGTAAATATAATTATAAATTATAATGTAGTAAACAAAATAAACCAAAAACAAATCGAATTAATATATTTTGGGTTCAGTGGTTCTCCCTTATTTTCCCAGACTTTCAGTCATATTCTAACGGACCTTTCAGCACCAATGCAGCCCCCAGATAAGGGAATAAATGTTCCCTTACTTTGAGGAGGCCTCCATGACTACCCTCCCACTGCAGGATGTAGCACATGCCCCATTGGCATGGCTGCATTGGCACTGGAAAGTTAGTTAGGATTGGGCTGTTTGTTTTGGTTAACTTTTTTTTTTTTTGCACCATTGTCCATGATAAATGCGGCACTGGAAAAAAGTTTGTAGTGTCTCCCTTCCCTTGATGCCCTAAGCATATGCTTATTTTGCTTAATGGTTAATCTAGGGCTGTGCGTGCGCACGCACACGCACACGCACACTTGCCCCCAGTGGCGTCACTAGACGCGCGTCACCCTGGGGCAGGGGACGCGCGTCACCCTAGTGACGCTCGCGGTGCGGGGGGGCGACCCGGATCCCCCTCCGCGTCGCCCTCCAGACGCTCCGATGCCGGCCCGGGAGCCGGCCTCAGAGCGTCCGACCCCGTCGGCACTCCAGAGCCTTCTGAAAGAAGGCCCAGGCAGCGCGTCAATCCGGTTTTTTTCCGGATTTTCGCGCATGCGCAGAGACGTTTTGAGGGCTTTTTGCGTCCGAAGGGTGGCGTGCGCGTCACGGAGGTGACGCGCGGGGGTACACGCGTCACCCAGTGGCGCGCGTCACCTGGGGGCGCCCCGCCCCACCCGCCCCTCGCAAGCGACGCCCTTGCTTCCCCCCTTTATAGGACGCCACTGAGTACCACTAGTTGAGAACCCCTGCCTGTGCTAATATGTTCCCTTTCCTCCCCTTCTACAGGAAATATAAGGGGCACCATAAGCCAAGACTGCATTCAGCCAGGTGACGAATGCGGAGTCGATAAGTTTCATCCTGAGCTTGGTTCTATGAGGGCGACGTGCTGCAGTGACCGCGACCATTGCAACGAAGCCTGAAACCAACATCTCCTCAGCACCGACAGGCTCATCCATCCAGCAGACCTTTTTGCTCTGCCCTGTTCAGACTCTCTGGGCATCTTTACCCCTCCTCAGCAAAATTTCAAAAGCTTTTGCTGTCAAAAACCATCTCCTGGGTTCTGACTTTTTGTAATGATTGTCTGTGTTGAGCAGTTACTGTGATATCCAGTGCATGTTTTCTTCCATTATTTTAGCTTCTATTAGTAAACTGACCAATGCATTCACATCACCTTTAGCTGCTGCATCTCTTTAAACTGAAGAACAATAGACTAAGCTTCGGGTAAATTGGCAGTACACATCCTCCGTATTTGGCTTATTCAGGTGTCATGCATCAAATGCCATCAGATGTCAGCTATTGATTTGTCAGGTTGCCACCAAAAAACCATCAAACATCCTGACATGCCAGCTGCCAAGTGCTTTTATTATTTACCCAATGCTGACAAGTGCTAAAGGCAGCCGTAGCGGAGGGGATGTCTTGCAGAATCAGGGCCTTTGAGGGAGGAAGACGTAAGGGACAAGAGGATTCCTTGCAGGATCAGGCCCTGGGAACACTGGGGGTGAGACATGGGAGGGGCTTCCAGTATGTAACTGCTCATCCCTGGCTGATGAGGCTTAGTGTAGGGTAGGCAGTTGAGCTGTGTAGATCAGGGGTGGCCAACCTTGCACCATTAGGGCTACTGTGTTCTTAAGAGTTGTGTAGAAGACAGAATCTGGGCAGCTGCAAGTGTTGATGGTGCTGCTAAAGCAGCTGCACCTGCTGAAATGCCCTCACCTATGCAACCATTTAAAGGGCCAGCATTCATGTTGAAAGGTTGGCCACCACTGGTGTAGATGGTGGGTCTGTCTGTGACCCAGCCCTACTCTAGAGGAGGCCAGGAGAAGGCTGGAGGGTGCTGTAAACACCCCTTCCCTGGACCTGCATCTTAGACCTTGGGAAGCACGCACCACGCAAGTGACGCTGGCTGAAGGTTACACTTCCCCGGGGGTTGGACACAAAGTTCACATTGAAATATATATTCTTCCACAACTGTGTAGACTGCTTAGAACCCATGTACATCTCTGCATTTTGCAAGATCTGATTTGTTGGAGAACAACCATCCATTAGGCCAGGGGTGGCCAACCTTTCAACACGAATGCTCCTGGCCCTTGAATGGTTGCATATAGGTGATGAGGGCATTTCAGCAGGGGCAGCTGCTTTAGCAGCACCATCAGCAATTGCAGCTGCCAAGGTTCTGGCTTCTACACAACTCTTAAGAATGCAGAGGCCCTAATGGTGGAAGGTTGGCCACTCCTGCATTAGGACAGGAGAGGAATTCAATAGCATTCACAGTGGAGATTTCCCAGGGAAAATCTGACTTTCCCAGCCGGAAGAGGCCAATTTGAAGATAACAAAACCTTCTACGCAAACATGTTTCAGGGAACCTGTCTGGAAAAGAGAAGGCTGAATCCCAGGAGAAGGCAGGCTGACCAAGGGGAGTAGCGTCTAGTGGGTAGCATGCATGCACCCCTTCCTGCCCTCCACTTTTCCTTTATTGGATCAGTAGCTGAATGGGGAAGGAACTTGGTAGTTTGTATCTGCTGCCAACATAGGCGTCCCCAGATGGGGGGCCCTGGGGCGGTGGGCCCCAGGGCGCAAGGGCGCAGAGGCTCCTGGGGGGGCGGGAGGCTCTGGGGAAGAGCGGGAAAAATTTGAATTTTTCCTGCTTTTTTCGCCGATTTTCAGCGATTTTAAGCCTAGAACTGGGGTTTTTAGTAAGTATGTCTGCTTTTACCGGCACTTTAGTGATATTGGACGCTCCCTCGACGATTAATAGCCTTCTCCCGGGCCCGCAGCTTCTCCGTGCACCCGGCCCGGGTCTCTGTACAATCTTCGTAGTTTGCGCATGCGCAAACCCACGGAGTCTCCAGGGACGCTCCAGGGAGCAGTTTGCGCATGCCCAGAACGTCCCTGGAGACTCCGTGGGTTTGCGCATGCGCAAACTACGAAGATTGTACAGAGACCCGGGCCGGGTGCACGGAGAAGCTGCGGGCCCGGGAGAAGGCTATTAATCGTCGAGGGAGCGTCCAATATCACTAAAGTGCCGGTAAAAGCAGACATACTTACTAAAAACCCCAGTTTTAGGCTTAAAATCGCCGAAAATCGGCGAAAAAAGCGGGAAAAACTAATTAGCATAAATTATGCTAATTAGTTTTATGGGGGCGCGGCGAGGACCCGGCCCCACACCCCAAATCGGCTGGGTACCCCTCTGGATGTTGGCAGCCATCCCAAAATGAAATGGTTCCATGTTCGTCTCAGTCACTATTGAAATTAATATCCAGAATAACAACACAGGCCTGTTTTCTACAGATAGATAGTGGTCTTCTGATGGATCGCCCTGACAAAATAGTGAATTCTTGATATGCAACACACTGGTGCAGTTCCGAGTAGATCCATTTGGGCAGTTGAGGTTTACCCTTGGGCACAGGAACAACTGTTTTCATGCTTGGGGGAGACCTCTCGGACTTCCCCCCTCCGCAGGATGCAGTGCATGCTCTGGTGGCGCAGCTGCATTGGCGGCGTGTGTGTGTGTGTGTGTGTGTGTGTGTGTGTGTGTGTGTGTTGGTTGTTGTTGTTGTTGTTGTTGTTGTCCCTTTAACCACAGGGATGGAAGAGCCAAGTACTGTATAGGTGGCTTTCTGCACCCCATTATCACAGCCCATAGGGCTGTTCCCCATAGTACTCAGACTAGGGGAGAAGGAAGGAGTTGAGTCCCTCCTGTCCTTCTCTGTCCGTCTTCTCTGCAGGGCAGCATCGCTGAACTCAGCTACTTAGCCAGGCAGGCCCCAGTCACTGTGGACTCAGACACACGAGCATTTGTGTTTTAAATGAATGGGAATGAAAATGAACGTACCCCCGTTCATTTTCATTCAGATTGCAATGAAAACAAACGGGACGTCAAGATGAATGGAAAATCAAAATCCATTTTTTTAATTCATTCTTTGTTTCAGTAGAAGCCCTGAACTATTTTGGAGTGGAAGCCAGAGATAAAGACCGTGTATGTCCCCTCAAAAGTTAGTAGAGAGAGCAACAGTAATCTATCTCAAAAGATAAGGTGGCGCCCAATCAAATTTGGCAAAAGCCCTTCCAAGCTTGTCTAACATGAGCCACTACCTGAAAAGTCCCACAACCCATTGCTGCAAATAATGGGAGCCCTCTATCTCCCGTCTCTCTGTCCGCCAAGAACAGGAGTTTGCCAGGAAAGGGAAGCAGTGGCTAAATTGGGCTCTTCAAGACCGTCCTTGGTGAATGAGCTGGGAGTGGATTTCTTTCAGTTGTGTCTACCTGTGTCCTAAGAGTAACACCAATTCAAGGGCTAGGGAGGGATAATTTGCTGTCGCCTGTAAGGGAGTTTGCCAGGAAAAAGGGGAGCAGTGGCTAAATTGGGCACTTCAAGAGTTACGTCAAACCCCTCAAAACGTTTGCATCTTCAAAGAGAACCCTTGAAGCTGTTCCACTTCCATCCATTTCAGGCTGGGCTGGTCATGACTTTCCTTCTGGTGGAAATGTCGATGGGTTCAAGGCCATGCTATGTGTCCCTTGACTTCTGTTCTGCTTGCTTATTTCCCTTTTTGGGTTGAACACCTTTAGAGCCAGGTTCAAGATTGAGGGAGGGGGGGGGGGCTGGCTGTGAAGTGTCCCCTCGGTCCCTGTCCTGTGCTGGTTCCTCCCCCCTCCCCACAGACTTGGACTTACTGAGCAACTGTGGCAATAGTGAGGGTGACAGAAGCAACAGTGAACAACTTTTTCAAGTTTTTCAAACTTCAAACTTCAAACCGGGACACCCCCCCATAACCCCCCCTCCAGGTAAATAATTAATGTCAAAGCAACGAAAAAGCAATCCCAAAGAACCACAAGCAATTCTAAACCAGAACGAAAAAGCAAGCAGAAACAGTCAAAACCAACCCCAAACTAACATCCACAACAAAAAAGCAATTCTAAACCAGAACGAAAAAGCAACCACAAACAGCCAAAACCAACCCCAAACAACAAACCACAACGAAAAAGCAATTCTAAACCACAACGAAAAACTATAAAAAACAACCATAAATGTCAACATAAATCAGAAATCCAAATAAGAAATCCTTCTAATGAATTAATTATAGAAGAAAGCAAGCACTTTGTGCCCCCTCTTGCTGCGCGAAGCGCGGTTGAAATTTTTAAATAAATAATTAACTTTTAAATAATTAATTAATGAAGTAAAGGGGGCGCGAAGCGCCCCCTCTTGTCGCGTGAAGCGCGTCCGAAATTTTTAAATAAATAATTAATATTTCTATTAAAAATATAAATATAAAAATACGCTTACCTGGTCGCTGGTCGCTGCTGCTGCTGCTGGGGCCGCGGGATGGGGCAAGCAAGCACGCTGGGGCCGCGGCAAGCAGGCACCTGGAGAAGCACAGCCTGCTCGCCCGCATTGCGCGAGCCTCCAGGAGGTTCGCGCAACACAGGCAAGAAGCAGGCTGTGCTTCTCCTGGTGCCACTGGTCTCGCAACCTGGTGTCGCAGTTTCCCAAACTTCTTGCCCAGGAGGTTCGCGCAACACGAGCAAGATACAGGCTGTGCTTCTCCCGGTGCCGCTGCGAGACCAGCGGCACGCGGAGAAGCACAGCCTGCTTGCCCGCGTTGTGCGAGCCTGCTGGAGGCTCGCGCAACGCGGGCGAGCAGGCTGTGCTTCTCCGGTCTCCCAGCGGCACCGCATGGAGCCGCTGGGAGACCGGAGAAGCACAGCCTGCTTGCCCGCGTTGCGCGAGCCTCCAGCAGGCTCACGCAACACGGGCAAGCACTGTGCTTCTCCCGGTGCCGCTGACGACGGGGAGAAGCACCCGCTCGCTGCGCCGCCATCTTTTTTTTATTTTAAACTTCCTGGCATCTTGGATCACGAAATCTCGTGTGATCCAAGATGTCGGCGCCCAAATCTCGTGAGGGCATCATGCCCTCACGAGGTTTGGGCGCCGACATCTTGGATCACGCGAGATTTCGTGATCCAAGATGCTGCCCGGTAAGTTTAAAATTAAAAAAAAAGATGGCGGCGCCCATTCGTCCCCCGGGACCCGACCGGGAATCGAGGCCAATTTCCGGGACTGTCCCGGCGAAACCGGGACGAATGGTAAGCCTAGCCAAAGCCAGCATTTTAATTCCCCCCACAATAACTCCAACATAGCATACGTTGCATTGGGGTCATTGTGAAGGGCTTACTCGGAGTTTCCCAAACTTTTTCGACCTGCGGCTCCCTTGTCCATTAGCAACCAATGGCTGCGGCTCCCCATGACATGATGTTGATGCCTGCCAATTGGCATTGCACTGTATTCTAAGAGGATTCCGTGGTACTCCACGGTTCCCCTGGCTGGTATCCGTGGCTCCCCTGGGAGCCACGCCTTCCAGTTTGGGAACCACTGGCTTAGATAATAGGTTAATCACCTGGTATTTTAGTGCAGAAAAGGGGGAAAATTAAAGGGGCCAGACACCAACGGTGGGCCCCCCTGGAGTGTCAGGACTTCCGCGTTCATCCAATGTTGACACAGGGCCTGAAGGCTCATTCATTTGACCGCCAAGCATTCAGCCGAAGCCCGCCAAGGAACACAGAACATTCTGCCCTTTAGCTGTTGCTTCCTGATATGAGTTTAATTCATTTTAAGAGGTCGCACGGACTCCTTTCACATTTGGAGTTGTATCTGAAGGTATTTAAATCCCTGTATGGCATGTTCCGGAAGCAACTGCATGGGGGATGTCATATAGACCTCAGCCCCAGCACACTCCCTTCTCCATGCCTACAGTTCTGGGGACACGACCTCGATCGCCTGTCAAATTGTCAGCTACTGGGGGAGAAGAGAAGATGAATAAGATTCTGGTTCTCTGCATCTCCATCCTGCTCAGCTCTGTTTTGGGTGAGTCACTGAAAGCGAAGTAAACAAAGGCAAGATTGGAGGTGTGTGTGTGTGTGTGTGTGTGTGTGAGAGAGAGAGAGAGAGAGAGAGAGAGAGAGAGAGAGAGAGAGAGAGAGAGAGAGAGATAACAATTCAATCCAATATGTTTCAAGCAATGTGGAATCACTTTATTTCTGTAGGCTGTGTGGACAACAAGCACCTGGTTTTAACTCCCTGGATTTCATTTTTGAAGCCTATGAATAGGTATGCAAAAAAGAACTTGAATCCCATGATAACGGAAAGGTTACAAATGTATGGACAATGTCTCTCCTTAACACAGTCCTTTGAATAAGCCTTTGCGATGCATGGCTTATTGCGGTTTGAGCAGTTCATCTTTTAATCCAGGGAACAGAGGGAAAGTGTCCCCTGTCAATTGCTCTCAAGGATGGCCCAGCTTGACTGATTCAGTCCTTTGGTCTATTCAGGCCAGTATTGTCTCCGCTAACTGGCAGCTGCTCTCTCTGGGGTTTTAGACAAGGGACTCTCCAGCCAGGGATTGAACCTGGGACCTTCTGCAATCAGAGCAAAGTCTCTGCCACTGAGCTACAACCCCCTAGCTTGGTATGCTTCCTGTTGTGTGGATTCCTGTGAAGATTGCCAGTTTTTTCCCCTAGTAGTTGAAGGTGGGTTGAAAAAGGATGCACTTCACCTCCACTGATCCTTCTTTGGGCTTCTGTTTGTCAGGTTGCCACCAACAACGTCGACTGAAAACGTTTGCAGGAGTTTGTGTCGATACAAAGACATGAACAAAAACTGGACCATAGCTGAACAAAATCAATGTGTGTGTGTACACATTGAATTACACTTGAATTACATTAAATGTTAATATGAAGGAAAATATGTATAAAATGATGTATAGATGGTATATACTGTAGGCAAAGGTAAAGGTGCCCCCTGACAATTAAGTCCAGTCGTGTCCGACTCTAGGGTGTGGTGCTCATCCCCATTTCAAAGCCGAAGAGCCAGCGTTGTCCGAAGACGCCTCCGTAGTCATGACTCTCCTTGCTGCAGCGCGTAGCATGCAGCTGGAACACGGAGCACTGTTTACCTTCCCGCAAGTGGTACCTATTTATCTACTCGCATTAACATACTTTGGAACTGCTAGGTTGGCAGGAGCTGGCCAAGCAACGAGAGCTCACCCTGTCATGTATTTGAACTGCCGACCTTTCAATCAACAACTCATGGTTCAGCGGTTTAACCCATTGCGCCACCCACTGGCCATAGATGGTATATAACCCCAAGCAAATTAGCAAGAATGTATGAGAAGGTGACGAATAGCTGTTGGAAATGTAAAAAGCAAGGGGGAACGTTTTATCATATGTGGTGGACATGCCCCCAAGCAAAGAAGTATTGGACTCAGATTCATAAACAGATAGAGTTGATTTTAAGGATTAAGGTTCAAATGAAACCGGAAACCTTTTTGTTGGGTATGAGGGATGATCATGTAGGCGAAAAAGTTTTGGACTATGCTGAAATGAATAAACTTACAATTTTAATTAAGGAAAAATCAGTTAACCTTTTATGAATAATTGGAAACTATTTATTGATTTTTTAAGAGAGAGAGAAAAGAACGGATATAATGAATAGAATGTGGGTGTTATTGTGGCTTAGTTGGATAGTATATGTAGAAAATAGTGAATAGTATGCTAGTAGGATGTATTGCTTCGCACTTGCTATAACTTTATGAAATATGTATTGTATTATTACAATATTAAACGCTGCTGAATACAGCAGAGTAAACGCTGCTGAATACAGTCAGACTTACTTCCAAGTAAACATGTGTAGTGAGCACCCCCAAGGGTACAGGTGACTTTAGTTCATAGGATTCGGTGAGCTGACACCAAGGCTCCAAAAGATGGAGAAGGTACCCCAAAAATGAGAAAAAGAGAGAGAGAGAGAAGGAAAAGAAAGGTCTGCAGTTATGCAGAGGCGCCAAAGGAGCTCAAATAGACCAACGTTGGGTAAAGAAAAGATCTTTTACTCAGCTAGCCAAGGACGCGATTCTATGCAGAATGCGCGCCACATAAATCATTTACAATCAGTTTTATACATTTCATTATTTCAGAATATACATTGGAATACATGGAGATAGGAAGATAAACCAATGAGGGGATGGATCCAAGAAGTGTGCACGTTGATACAGCCAATGGGAGGTCGGATTGAAGTTTTGCACCAATGAGAGCAGCAGCAGCGTGTTTGAAATGTTTAGCCAATAAAAAGATAACTTTATTAAAAGAACCAATAAGAAGTGTTGTGTTTTGTGTAAGCTGGGACCAATGGGGATGGGAACTGGTAGCCAATGGGAAGAGGGGTTTGAAGGTTGTATGCCTGGGGTGATGGGATCAGGCCCCCACCTCAGGTGAGGTGTGGTGTATGAATGGGGTCTTTTGTGTAGCAGGTTGAGACAAAAGACAGGATTTCCAGATTGATGGGTAAAAAGTGCCAATTCAATGAGTCTCTGCCCCACTGGCTCCAGGTATACAATGAAGGACATCCAGGTGAATGCTGTCAGTCAGGAAGAAGGGAGGCAAGTGATTAGATTAAATGTAGCAGGCCAGTTCAGGAAAATGTAAATGGAAAAAGGTGTTTGAATAGAACAATGGTTGAGGAGATAGACATTTGCATGAGAGACACCAGAGTCAGGACTGCAGGGTGAAAGACAAAAGATTGATTTGATAGTGGGGGATGAGACACACAGAGAGGAGTAATAGCTTCCAGGGAGCAGTGACACTAACCTAAGATTTCCCATATTCTTGGAGACCCCCCTTTTCCCTGCCCCTGAATGGCTTCCCAGGTAGAAGGAAGATTTTTTCAAGAGCATCACAGAATGGAAGCTGGTTGTTGTAAGCTAGAGGTTATGGTTTTAAAATGGTTTCCCTGGACTCCTGGGGGTGCAGATTCTTGGCAGGAGGCCCGCTCCCAATGCCCTTTTGCATTCCCAGCGCCTGGCCTTCAGTCAACCTCCTGTGCCCAGGCCGGGGGGTGGCAAAGGGGCTAAACCACACACTTACCAATTCCCCTCCTGGGCCCCAGAGAGGGCACGTGGGGAAGTCCCCCACGCCTTTTACCAGCTGCAAGAATATGAGCACTATACCAGGAGTCTCTGAACTCTGCTGAAGAAGAACTCCACCAAAGAGTCAGGATGGGGACCCTTCTGTGGAGGGGACCCTCTCCCAGGGACACCCCGTTGATCCCTGGTAAGGATCCGGTGCCATAACCTTAGAGGGAATTCAAGAAAACAGTATTTTCCTAGGACAATGCACTGCTTTGAATTAAAGGAATACCACTTTTTAGAAACTTCCAAAGAGAGAGAAGGTTATGAGGATTAAATAGGTACAGAGTGAACTTTTGCTGCTGCCGCTTCTCTAGGGGTTCAAAAATGACTGTATCTTCGCGAATCTTGGATGGATTTTGATGGGATAAAAAGGTGGGGGTTCTGGGGGAAGCGAGGAATGAAATAAAAATATTTGGGGAGGGGTAGCTTGCTTACTACACATGCATAGGGTTGCACTGTAAATGGAATAGCCCTTTTTAATTTCTGTAACCACATCACTACCATACTTCAGTGAGTTTCGAAAGGTGAGATAAAATATGTTTCAGGTTGAACAAATAACTATGGACACTCCTGGGATCATCATCAGTTGTCACCTCCACACTCGCTGACAGCCCGATCCTATGCATTTTTACTTAGAAGTAAGTCATGTTGTTTTCAATGGGGCTTATTCGTAGGTAGTTGCAACCTGAATCTTTTTCCTCCCCTTTTTCCAACAGCCGAAGCCCTCATCTGCCACGTCTGTGAAACATATGAGATAGGGGTTGGCTGTAGCAGTGAAGAAGGGACTTGTGAAGCAGAACAATGCAAGAAAGTGGAATCCTATGTAGGTATGTTGTTGTTGTTCAGTCGTTAAGTCGTGTCCGACCCTTCGTGATCCCATGAACCATATCCCGCCAGGCCTTCCTGTCCTCCACTATCTTCCTGAGTTCGCTCATTTTCATGTTCGTTGCATCGGTGATGCTGTCTAACCATCTCATCCTTTGCCTTCCCCTTCTCCTTTTGCCTTCAATCTTTCCCAGCATCAGAGTCTTCTCCAGAGAGTCCGCTCTTCGCATTAGGTGGCCAAAATATTTGAGCTATAGCCTCAGAACCTGTCCTTCCAGGGAACAGTCAGGGTTGATTTCATTTAGGATTGACTGATTTGATCTCCTAGCAGTCCAAGGGACTCTCAAATTAATGCTTGCCTGTCTTTTTTTTACACACAAACACACATGCACACACAGAGGGCCAGATTAAGACCTTTTAGAGGCCCTAAGCACTGAAAAGATTAATGGTGCCCCCATATATATTTCTTATTCAGTAAATATAATTATAAATTATAATGCAGTAAACAAAATAAACCAAAAAAAATCGAATTAGTATATTTTGGGTTCAGTGGTTCTCCCTTCTTTTCCCAGACTTTCAGTCAAATTCTAATGGACCTTTCAGCACCAATGCATCCCCCAGATAAGGGAATAAATGTTCCCTTACTTTGAGGAGGCCTCCATGACTACCCTCCCACTGCAGGATATAGCACATGCCCCATTGGCATGGCTGCATTGGCACTGGAAAGTTAGTTAGGATTGAGCTGTTTGTTTTGGTTAACTGGTTTTGTTTTTTGTTTTTTTGCACCATTGTCCATGATAAATGCGGCACTGGAAAAAAGTTTGTAGTGTCTCCCTTCCCTTGATGCCCTAAGCATATGCTTATTTTGCTTAATGTTTAATCCAGGGCTGAGCGTGCGCAGGCACACGCACACTTCCTCAAGCTGAGGTTAAGGGAGGAGAATGTTATGCAGGACAGGGAGGAGCTCACCTACCATGCAGGGGAGTGGATACCGCCAGGCCTCTCGAAAACGGTTATCTCAGCAAATGGCCACATATCCTTTTTCCTTGCATGCTCAGTTCTGGAAAGAGGAGGAGGAGCAGGGAGAAAAGAGACACGAGTGCCACCCATAAACGTGGACTAGAGTTACTTCTCCTCTATGGTGCCACTAGCACCCATGGGAGCACCTATTGGGTGGGAGAGTGAGCAGGCAAGCGAGAGGGATGTGTGGGACACCTCCAAATCCACTGCTCCCCCAAATTTGCTGTCCAAAGCTGCGTTTCACCTTGCTGCACAGTAAAGCTTCTGCTAATGCAGGGTTCTTAACGTTTTCCTGGCCACGTACCACCTTGCCGCCACTCTCCTGCTGCGTACCACCGGAAGTGACTAGTGATGACATCATTGCCAGTTACTTCCGGGTTTTCAGGTTTTTGGAGGCCATAAAACACAGGTAGGAGGCTCTGGGTGGGTGGGAGGGCCCTTCGCAGTGTTCCCAAGATGCTCAGCCAAAGGCAGGAGCGTATCGGGAGCAAAAACGGGTCGCCAAAAGTGCCACATCAGAGTGGGGTTACAGTGGTCTGGCAGTCCAAGTACCACCAGCAGTCGGCCGGAGTACCACTGGTGGTACTAGTACCACTAGTTGAGAACCCCTGCCTGTGCTAATATGTTCCCTTTCCTCCCTTCCTACAGGAAATATAAGGGGCACCATAAGCCAAGACTGCACTCAGCCAGATGACAAATGCGAAGCCCAAAAGTATGATCCTGACCTTGGCTCTATGAAGACGACGTGCTGCAGTGACCGCGACCATTGCAACGAAGCCTGAAACCAACATCTCCTCAGCACCGACAGGCTCATCCATCCAGCAGACCTTTTTGCTCTGCCCTGTTCAGACTCTCTGGGCATCTTTACGCCTCCTTAGCAAAATTTCAAAAGCTTTTGCTGTCAAAAACCATCTCCTGGGCACTAGCGTCACTACAGGGGGGGGCGGAGCTGTAAGTTCTTCCGTGAAACAACGCGCATTCACCACTTTGACTGGGTCGGAAGGCGCGGGGGCGGGGCGCTTCGTTCTTCCGTGTAACAGAGGCTCCGATCACGGAAGAACTTACAGCTCCACCCCCCCTGTAGTGACGCCAGTGCTCCTGGGTTCTGACTTTTTGTAATGATTGTCTGTGTTGAGCAGTTACTGTGGTATCCAGTGTATGTTTTCTTCCATTATTTTAGCTTCTATTCGTAAACTGACCAATGCATTCGCATCACCTTTAGCTGCTGCATCTCTTTAAACTGAAGAACAATAGACTAAGCTTCGGGTAAATTGGCAGTACACATCCTCTGTATTTGGCTTATTCAGGTGTCATGCATCAAATGCCATCAGATGTCAGCTATTGATTTGTCAGGTTGCCACCCAAAAACCATCAGACATCCTGACATGTCAGCTACTCAATGCTCCCAAGTGCTAAAGACAGTCACATGGGCGGCAATCAAATACTGCCAGGTGCCAAATAATATGGTAAATCGGTTACAAAATTCTGCCAAATACCAAATCTAACTGCAATGACCTCGGTGGCCAAACAGCCGACCACTGGCCACCACGGGCCTGGGGAATGCCTTGCAGGACCAGAGCCTTCAGGCAAGGCAGCCGGAGCGGAGGGGATGTCTTGCAGGATCAGGGCCTTTGAGGGAGGAGGACATAAGGGACAAGAGTGTAGGGTAGGCAGTTGAGCTGTGTAGATGGTGGGTCTGTCTGTGACCCAGCCCTACTCTAGAGGAGGCCAGGAGAAAGCTGGAGGGTGCTGTAAACACCCCTTCCCTGGACCTGCATCTTAGACCTTGGGAAGCACGCACCACGCAAGTGACGCTGGCTGAAGGTTACACTTCCCCGGGGGGGTGGACACAAAGTTCACATTGAAATACATATTCTTCCACAACTGTGTAGACTGCTTAGAACCCATGTACATCTCTGCATTTTGCAAGATCTGATTTGTTGGAGAACAACCATCCATTAGGCCAGGGGTGGCCAACCTTTCAACACGAATGCTCCTGGCCCTTGAATGGTTGCATATAGGTGAGGGCATTTCAGCAGGGGCAGCTGCTTTAGCAGCACCATCAGGAATTGCAGCTGCCAAGGTTCTGGCTTCTACACAACTCTTAAGAACGCAGAGGCCCTAATGGTGGAAGGTTGGCCACTCCTGCATTAGGACAGGAGAGGAATTCAATAGCATTCACAGTGGAGATTTCCCAGGGAAAGGGCTTTGAAAATCTGACTTTTCCAGCCGGAAGAGGCCAATTTGAAGATAACAAAACCTTCTACGCAAACATGTTTCAGGGAACCTGTCTGGGAAAGAGAAGGCTGAATCCCAGGAGAAGGCAGGCTGACCAAGGGGAGTAGTGTCTAGTGGGTAGCATGCATGCACCCCTTCCTGCCCTCCACTTTCCCTTTATTGGATCAGTAGCTGAATGGGGAAGGAACTTGGTAGTTTGTATCTGCTGCCAACATCCCAAAATGAAATGGTTCCATGTTCGTCTCAGTCACTATTGAAATTAATATCCAGAATAACAACACAGGCCTGTTTTCTACAGATAGATAGTGGTCTTCTGATGGATCGCCCTGACAAAATAGTGAATTCTTGATATGCAACACACTGGTGCAGTTCCGAGTAGATCCATTTGGGCAGTTGAGGTTTACCCTTGGGCACAGGAACAACTGTTTTCATGCTTGGGGGAGACCTCTGGGACCTCCCCCCTCCGCAGGATGCAGTGCATGCTCTGGTGGCGCAGCTGCATTGGCGGCATGTGTGTGTGTGTGTGTGTGTGTGTGTGTGTGTGTGTGTGTGTGTGTGTGTGTGTTTTGGTTGTTGTTGTTAGGGTTCGGCTGTATGGAGGCCTGGATCTCTACGCATTTGGATCTCTACGCTTCACTACGCATTTGACTCTTCCTGATGGCAGGATTCTGTTTTGTCCCCCATCAGCTGGAGACTTACTACATAAGAACATCAGAAGAGCCCTGGTGGATCAAGCCAAAGGCCCATCTAGTCCAGCTTCCTGTATCTCACAGTGGCCCCACCAGATGCCTCAGTCAGGGAGCACACAAGACAACAAGAGACCTGGATCCTGTTGTCACTCCCTCGCATCTTGTATTCAGAGATAGCCTACTTCTAAATCCAGGAGGGTTGCTTATATACCCATCATGGCTGGTAACCTGTGTTGGACATTTCCAATCTGTCAAATCCCCCCCCCTTTATAAAGGTGTCCAGGCCAGGTGCCATCACCACATCCTGTGGCAAGGAGTTCCACAGATTAATTACACGCTGGGTCAAGAAATATTTTCTTTTCTCTGTTGTAATTCTTACCGCCACTCCCTTGCTGCACTTAAAGGTTCTTCTTGGCGAGTTTGCAGCCTGGACCCAGAAGATTTAACTAAACATTGGTTTCCTGCTGGAACTATGGAAGGCACATCCTCATGGCTCTAGCAGTTTGCACGTGACCACTAGTTGCCTGATGACATGAAGGAGAATTCCTGTGGGTGTAAGGCTGTGTCTGTGCATTCGGATTCCCACCAACCAGCAAACCAAAAAGCCTTCCTAACCACTAACCACGCATAAGCAGGCAGATTCCTAATGGAGCTGATTCAAACAAAAGTGCATGGACGAAGGGGAAACCATGGTGGTCCTGTGGACAAATGCGGGCGGGGGGGGGAAGGCGAGGAGCATTCACATGCAATGAGGTGCTGATCCTGCATGGTCAGACGGTCATTTACCAACACAAACTTTTTCTTCAGAAGTGAATTTTTATTGTACATAGAAACATCAAACCGTGGGCAGAACAGAGCAATGCGCACAGTGCATCGTTCCAGGCCCTGAGTGCTGTCACAACACTGGAGTGCCCCTATTTCCTTTGGTATGGTACAGGATAGTTGACTTGGTACATGCAATGGTCCTTATAATCACAACAGGCAGTTTTTATAACTATGCCATCTTTCTCCATTGTGCTATCGCACCAATCGCCAGGTTTAGAGCATCTTCTCTCAGCTTTATTGTTCTGGTTTTCTGCAGAGAGGATGAAAAGAAACTATTTAGTATGCCCCAATCTCAAATTCTTGCCCAGAGACCGTCCAACCAGGTTCACTATACAATGCCATCTTTGCTGGGGCAAACATGCTTGCCTGCAGGCATACAGCACCTCCAAATACAGACTGCACTCCCTCTATTGCGCAGTTCTTTTCCGAAAACAAGACAGGACCATGCGAAGAAGGAGTGCGTCACTATGCCCTCCATTTGCTCTGTCCTTGCACAGGTTTTTAAGTGCGAACGTGTCCCTTTAGAGTTTAAATGGCATGCAAGTTGGGTAAGAAAGCAGGTGATCCAATTCAGCGGATCAATGTGCATCATCCGCTTCATGACTGGGCCAGCCCCATTCCTGCCCAAAGTTCATTACCACTCAGCCCAAGCCAGGCTATTGCTCAGCTACTTCATTGGGGAGGGATTGTAGCTCAATGGTAGAAAACCTGCTTTGCATTCAAAAGGTCCCAGTTCAATCCCTGGCATCTCCAGGCAGGACTGAGAAAGACACCTTTGCCTGAATCCTTGGGCAGCTGCTGCCAGCCAGTGTTGACAATACTGACTCAGATGGACCAGTGGTCTGACTCAGTTGAAAGCAGCTTTCTAAGGTGGCACTTTTTGCTCCTAGGTTAAAGGTTTTCAATCTTTCTACGTTCCACATCAACTCTCGACTTCTCTGCAAAAGAGCTCCTGCCCAGGTACATATTATGAGCTCCCACCTGCTGGGGAAAGCATCTCTGCACACTTTTATCATGGCTGCATCATTGCGAGGAGGTAGATCAGGCAACAATCCCCACATGACTATGTGAAGCAGACCCACATTGGAAGGGGAAACATATGCTCACATTCAAACGAAAGTTTTCATGGCCAGAAACAGTATTCCGAGAAAAAAGATTTAAGGGTAAAAAAGCCATGTAGAAAATATTTATCAAGCCAAAAAAAACGTATTAAAAACAATTTTAAAAATACAAGTCTCTAGAATGCTAAAAGTTAGCAAACAAGAAATAAAAATCATTTCAAATACAAAGGCAAGGACCGACTTTTTGTCCTAAAGCGTAGGACATTTGCTAGGTCTAAGACAGCATAGCTGCGGATGTAGTATAGCATGCTGTTTTAGACCTAGCAAATGTCCTACGATTTAGGACAAAATGTCGGTCCTTGCCTTTACCCTTAAATCTTTTTTCTCGGAATATACTCACATACTTGGAGACAAGATGGGTCAGCTGCATTCTCCAAACCAGTCTATAGTTACACTATTTTAATAGACATCAAACCTCGTAGATAGCTCTGGGAAAGGTCATTTTGGGGATGGGAGGGGTGGGACAGGTGACCTACACAGAATCCTCAACATGGCATTATAATCCCCCCAGGATTCTTTTGGGGAAGCCTTGATAGTTAAACCAGTTTGTAGAAGAATCCCAGAGTACAACCATGCAAATAAGGAGAGCCAGTATGCAAAATGGAATTCAAGTGGAATTCAAAATGGAATTCATTTGGGGACTTACTCCTGTAGTATTTGATAAAGAGGCACTTCTGTCCGGGATCAGCTTCGCAGACTCCTTGTTTTGTGACGCAGCCCACACCAAATCTGTAGATTTCACAGGTATGGCACATGAGAGCTTCGGCTGCGGGAAAGGGGAGGAAAATAATCTCCAATGAATATGAATTACGTTAACAACTCCACGTAGTCCCACAGCGCCATACCTGCACAGAAGCGAACTGCTAAGGCAGGGGTGGCGCCAACCTTTCAACATGAATGCTCCCGGACCTTTAACGGGTGTATAGGTGAGGGCATTTCAGCAGGTGTAGCTGTAGCAGCACCGTCAACAATTGCAGCTGCCAAGACTGTGTCTTCTACACAACTCTGAAGAATGCAGAGGCCATAATGGTGGAAGGGTTGGCCACCCCATTCTAAGGGTGTATAGGTGAGGGCATTTCAGCAGGTGTAGCTGTAGCAGCACCGTCAGCAATTGCAGCTGCCAAGACTGTGTCTTCTACACAACTCTTAAGAATGCAGGGGCCATAATGGTGGAAGGGTTGGCCACCTAAGGGCAACTGAATGCTCCATGCTTAAGAACAGAAAGAAGGTAGATCAGGGAACATCAACAGCAGCCATGCACTTCAATGGCACTCAGTCTCTAGGAGAGACATCACAAATGTTCTATCAGGGGTACTGCAAAAAGGAGAACAATTCTGCTCAGAAGCTCGTGATCAGAATCAAACATCAATCACTGCTGCGATGGGGTCTGGGCGGATCGGGCCCAGGAGGGGAGGGGATCGATGGCACCTGCGCTCACCAAATCCTATCCCCCTTCCCAGACCTGTTTTCTTTACATGGGGCCTCTCAGACTTGTGCCAGCAAACCAACTGGTGTGGATCTGAGGAGTCCCATTGTGGGGGCTTGGGCTTTACCTGGAGTAAGGCAACAAAAGTTCCCCTACTTCGAGGAGACCTCCCACTTTCTCCACAGAATGCAGCATTTCCTGCACTGGCCTCGCCACATCGGCATGCAGAAGGTTAAAGAGAATTGGGCTGCCCATCTCTCCTACTCACCGAGGCTGCCAAAGCAGAGCAGGACCGAGAAGATGAGTAGAACGTGGGTCGTCTTTTGCTTTCTCTCCATAGCGGGAGATTCAACAGCAACAGCAGGACATCTCTAGGACTGCAACGAATGGCACAGTCTGTATTGCAGGCTTTGTATGTTGGCCTTCTGTCGAGGGCAGGCGAAGTAAGCCTCTAGGTTCTGGGCCGGGTCCAGATTTTGCTTCCTCCCTTCAAGGATGGTTGATTACCATCTTCTCATCAAGGCCCAGCCTGGGTACATGGTATTCTGCTTATCTAGTACTTCCTGGGGGCCATTTGGAAGGGAGGGAAGGACAGGAGGCAATGGGCTCAGCTTGAACACAACAGATTTTTTGATGTCCAAGGAAGGTTTCTAATTGCTGGGCGAAGGAGACTGAACCTCCTTCCCTAGAAGTTTTAAATAACTTCTGCACATATGTCTCCCTGGGTCACTTTATCTGTAGAATTGTGATAATGCAGAAAGGAGCGAAAGGGTGACCAGAGCATACGGTTATCCACATAGATCTCTCTCCCTAGCTGCTTTTTGGTCTCATGAGGACTTGTTTGCAAGATAACTAGGGATCCTGGTGGGAGAAGAACTCGCAGCAAGGAAGGAGTCAAAGAAAAAATCTGGTGGAAGGGAGTGGATGGAATGAGATAAAAAGGCAACAACAATTGAATTACTTTTCCAGATTCTGTATGACTTACATAGGCTTACCAGATCTCCAACCTGGACAGAGTGCTAGACCTTTAGGAGAAGGAATGTGGGCAGGTGTAGCTTGTTAAACATGAGAGCACAATCCTAGGCATGTCTACTCAGAAGCAAGCCCCATTGTGTTTAGTGGGATTGTGCTCTAAGGTTTAACAAGCCTAGGATTGTGCTCTAAGGTTTAACAAGCTACACCTACCCACATTCCTTCTCCTAAAGGTCTAGCACTCTGTCCTGGTTGGTGATCTGGTAAGCCTAGACTTACACAACAATGAAAGTGACAGCGTCTCCTAGCCATGTGACCCCCAGTTTCAGGTAGAAAGGATCTGGAGGTGGCAGCCCTGCTCCATACCCCACCGTCCGCTATTAGAGGGAATGGGTAGCATGCTCATGCCTGACAGCCTCAGTACATGGAAGAGTCCCGCAAACCAAAAGAGCCTTCCTAACCAGGCGTAATCAGGCAGATTCGTAATGGAGCTGATTCAAACAAAAGTGCATGGAAGAAGGGGAAGCCATGGTGGTCCTGTGGAGAAGTGCGGGGGGGGGGGGGGAGGTGAGAAGCATCACATGCAACGAGGTGCTGGTCCTGCATGGTCAGATAGTCAGTTTACCAACACAAACGTTTTCTTCAGAAGTGAATGACTGTAGTAGATTTTATTGTACATAGAAACCTCAAAATGTGGGGACAGAACAGAGCCTTTCGCACAGTGCATCATTCTTGCACCTGAGTGCTGTCACAACACAGAAGTGCCTCACTTCCTTCTGTACATTACATCAGACCGTTGGAACAAGCAATGGTCCTTATAATCACAGCAGGAAGTTTGCGTAAGTACGCCATCTTTCTCCACTGTAGTATCGCACCAATCGCCAGGTTTAGAGCATCTTCTCTCAGCCTTACAGGTCTGGTTTTCTGCAGAGAGGATGAAAATAAGCCAGTTAGTGTGCTCCAATCCCAAATTCCTGCCCAGAGACCATCTAACCAGGTCCACTATCCGAGGCCGTTTTTCCTGGGGCACACATGCATGCCTAAGCCCCCTGAAATCCTCACTGCCCTCCCTCTATTGTGCAGTTCTTTTCCGAAAACAAGACGGGACCATGCAAAGAAGGAGTGCGTCACTACGCCCTCCATTTGCTCTGTCCTTGCACAGGTTTTTAAGTGTGAATTTGTCCCTTTTAGACTTTAAATGGCATGCAAGGAAGGTAGGGAAGCGGGTGATCCAATTCAGCGGATCAATGTGCATCATCCACTTCATGACTGGGCCAGCCCCATTCCTGCCCAAAGTTCATTACCACTCAGCCCAAGCCAGGCTACTGCTCATCAACTTGATATGGGATTGTAGCTCAATGGTAGAAAACCTGTTTTGCATGCAAAGGTCCCAGTTCAATCCCAGGCATCTCCAGGCAGGACTGAGAAAGACGCCTTTGCCTGAATCCTTGGGCAGCTGCTGCCAGCCAGTGTTGACAATACTGACTCAGATGGACCAGTGGTCTGACTCAGTTGAAAGCAGCTTTCTAGAATGGTGCTTTTTGCTCCTAGGTTAAGGGTTTTCGATCTTTCTACGTTCCACATCAACTCTCGACTTCTCTGCAAAAGAGCTCCTGCCCAGGTACATTTTATGAGCTCCCAGAAAGCATCTCTGCACACTTTTATCATGGCTGCATCATTGCGAGGAGGTAGATCAGGCAACAATCCCCACATGACTATGTGAAGCAGACCTACACTGGGAAGGAGATACATGTGCTCACATCCCTCAACCTGCAATAGACAAGATAGCTCAGATGCCTTATCCGAACCAGTCTATAGTTACACTATTTTTTAATAGACATGAAACCTCCTAGGTAGCTCTGGGAAAGGTCATTTTGGGGGTGGGAGAGGTGAGATACACAGAATTCTCAACATGGCATTCGAATCCCCCAGGATTCTTTTGTGGAAGCCATGATAGTTAAACCAGTTCATAGAAGAATAGAGTACAACAACCATGCAAATAAGGAGAGCCTGTAAGCAAAATGGAATTCAGGTGATGCAGAAAATATTATTCTTGGTTTTGTTCTGGTAATATTCTTGTTGTTACACACTTCCATATCTGCCTCCCCAAGTCACAAGGGGGAAATCTCACATTTGGCAACCTCCTTTTGTTTGTTCCTCTCAGTAGAAACACACACAGTAGGCTGATTCTGGGGGAAAGGGAGGCTAACTCAATCAAGTCTAACTAATTCAATCAGGTCTCCCAGGACTCAACGATCGAACCATCCAAGGACCATCTAGAAGACCTCCACCCAGAGCAGCCCACTATTGTTCCCATTGTGTTTCTGTATTACTCTGTAACTATGCACATTCTCAGGAACCTTGTGATGTTCTGCTTGGAAATGTATAAAAACTGTGCTCACATGAAGCAAAGGGTCAGTTCCCCTCCTGGGGGCTGTCCACTGCGCTGTGTAACAAATAAACCCATACTTTTTCCTTGTTCACCAGTCTTCCTGGTCCTATTAATTATCAGTCTGCTTAAATTTCCGCTACACAGGTAAGTACTGTATATTCATTTGGGAACTAACTTACGGCTGAAGTATTTGATAACGATGCACTTCTGTCCAAAACTAGCTTCACAGACTCCTCGTTTTGTGAGGCAGCCCACACCAAATGCATAGTTTTCGCAGGTTTCGCACTCGAGAAAGTAATCTGCTGGAAAGGGGAAGAAAATAATCCCCAATGAATCTGAATTACATTAATAACTCCACGTAGTCCCACAGCTCCAGACCTGCACAGAAGCAAACTGCTAAGGGCAAGTAGTGAATACTCCTTTGCTAAGAATGGAAAGAAGATATATTGGGGAACATCAACAGCCATGCACTTCAATGGAATCCAGTCTCTAGGAGAGACATCACAAATGTTCTATCCGGGGTACTGCAAGACAGAGAATACCCCTACTACTCAGAAGCCTGTGATCAGAATCAAACACTCAGCAGATGGGGGTGGGGGTGGGCAGATTGGGCCCAGGAGGGGCTGGGATTGGTGGCAGTGGCGCGCGCCAAATCCTATCTCCCTTCCTGGGCCTGTTTTCATTACACAGGGCCTCTCAGACTTGCACCAGCAAACTAGCTGGCAGGGATCTGGGAGACCTGTTGTGGGGGCTGGGGCTTTACCCGGGGTAAAAGAACAAATGTTCCCTGACCTTGAGCAGACGCCCCACACCTCCCACTTTCTGCACAGGCTGCAGTGTTGTCTGCATTGGCCTCCAGTGCCCATGAGAGGGGTGGTGGTAAAGGGGGTACATTGTACCTGGGCCTGGGGTCAAAAAGGAGTCTCAGTAGCTAGAGGGGGCCCGGAACATTTTCCGATCTCACCTGGACTCAACCTGGACCTGCAGATGAAAAGGAAGGCAGACACTGACTGGGAGACCAGGTCTTCCAAGCAGGTAGATCTGAGCTCTGCATCAGGAAGCTTGGTAGACTTGGGCTCTGGTGAATTTTCCATCTTGGCTGCCATCCCTCTGTCCTGTTTTGCTCCCTCCCCACTACTATCCTTCCGCCACCCTGTTTCCCCCTCCACCATTGAGAAGGGGCCCACACATTATATTCCCTGATAAAACTTTTCTCGGAGGCCCTGCTGGCCTCGCTGCATCGGCGTGCAGAAGGTTAAGGAGGATCGGGCTGCCCATCTCTCCTACTCACCGAAGCTGCCAAAGCAGAGCAGGACCGAGAAGATGAGTAGAACGTGGGTCGTCTTTTGCTTTCTCTCCATAGCGGGAGATTCAACAGCAACAGCAGGACGTCTCTAGGACTGCAACGAATGGCACAGACTGTATTGCAGGCTTTGTACGTTGGCCTTCCGTCGAGGGCAGGTGAAGTAAGCCTCTAGGTTCTGGGCTGGGCCCATATTCCACTTCCCCCCTTCAGGGATGATTGATTACCATCTTCTCATCACGGCCCAGCCTGGGTGCACGGTATTCTGTTTATCTAAGTACTTCAGCTGAACATGGGGATTTCTTCCCGTGTCCTTTAACTGTGCACAAAATGGAACGGGTTCTGAAAGAGGAAACTGGCAGACACACCGCAAAGCCAGGTTCCTCAAGGATATCAGTTTTCAAATGACGAGAAGAGATACTGTAAAGATTGTGAAATGGCTACTACTAAGGGCCATTTGGAAGGGCTGTTGCGAGAAGGACAGGAGGCAATGGGCTCAGCGTGAACACAACAGATTTTTTGATGTCCAAGGAAGGTTTCTAATTGCTGGGCGAAGGAGACCGAAACTCCTTCCCTAGAAGTTTTAAATAACTTCTGCACAAATGTCTCCCTGGGACACTATATCTGTAGAATTGTGATAATGCAGAAAGGAGCGAAAGGGTGACCAGAGCATATGGTTATCCACGTAAATCTCTCCCCCTAGCTGCTTTTTGGTCTCATGAGGACTTGCTTGCAAGATAACTAGGGATCCTGGTTCCTCGAGTCTTCTCTGGCTCCCGGGTGGGGCTGCGGTAGTGGGACCCATACCGACCCATCAATCTAGCCCCCCCTTTTCACAATAAAATCTAAATCAGGATTAAACACTTGAGGGATGGGTGTAGCAGGGATAATGTTCTTAGTCGGATTGAGCTGTTTTTTTCACCCTGTTGGCTGAGCCTCTTGACAGGTTACTGCTTCCTGTGCCAGGAATTTAACCTGGGCTCGCAAGTTTTACTTTGAGTCCCTGAGGGAGTCTTCCTGGAAGACTTTAAATTTTTATCATTTGAGTGAGGGAGCTACCCTGAGATGGCCTGTTGTTGTTCCGGGGTTTCCCTGCAGCCTGAATAGGTGATAAAAAAAGGTAAAGGTATCCCCTGACAATTAAGTCCAGTCGTGTCCAACTCTAGGGTGTGGTGCTCATCCCCATTTCAAAGCCGAAGAGCCAGCGTTGTCCGAAGACGCCTCCGTGGTCATGTGGCCGGCATGACTCTCCTTGCCGCAGCGCATAGCATGCGGCTGGAACACGGAGCGCTGTTTACCTTCCCGCAAGCGGTACCTATTTATCTACTGGCATTAACATGCTTTGGAACTGCTAGGTTGGCAGGAGCTGGCCAAGCAACGAGAGCTCACCGCGTCGCGGATTCGAACTGCCGACCTTTCGATTGACAGCTCATGGTTCAGTAGGGCTAAACTCTAACCTACTTTGTATAACTACGTTCCCGGTCCATGGCTGTTTCTCTCCGCGAGACTCTGTTTTCCTGGGTTTTCCTTTTCTCTGTAGTGAGCCGGCCGGGCTTCAAGCACTCCACCTTATTCTAATGCTATTACAAATTTCACTCGGTTCCTATGCTGCAGGAACGCAAAGGTTTTTAAGAAGACAGAGAATTCAAGCAGAGAGGGAGATTTAAAAAAGGCGCCCCCAGAATGCAGGTAGCGAACCTGTGCAGTGTTTCGTTGAATCATTTTTCTGCACAACTTACACAACAATGAAAGTGAGAGTGCACACAGAACGAATCATCTCCGGGATTCAGGTTATAAAATGGCTTTATAAAATGTAAAAGCTGTATAATACTGATGATTTCAAAAGTCAATTAAAACACATATGTGAATAAAATGCCTTTAAAATCCACAGTTAAAATACAATAAAACATTTCAAAAAGCTTTTATCGCATGACGTTTCGTTCATTTCCCATGAACTTTTTCAAATGCAAAAACACTGCCTCAGTAGACAGGAAGATGGAAGATGGACAGAAAGTGAGAGTGTCTCCTAGTCATGTGACCCCCAGTTGCAGGTAGAAAGGATCCGGTTGGTCCTGTGCACAAGCGCGGGGGGGGGGGGGGAGGAGGCGAGAGGCATCACATGCAACGAGGTGCTGATCCTGCATGGTCAATTTACCAACACAAACGTTTTCTTCAGAAGTGAATGACTGTAGTAGATTTTATTGTACATAGAAACCTCAAAATGTGGGGACAGAACAGAGCCTTTCGCACAGTGCATCATTCTTGCACCTGAGTGCTGTCACAACACAGGAGTGCCCCTATTTTCCTGTGCTGTACAGTACAGATGACCTGAGTCGGTCCTTGCAAAAGTCCTTATAATAGCAGCATAAAGTTTTCCTAATGAAGCCATCTTTCTCCTCTGAGGAATCGCACAAATCGCCAGGGTTAGAGCATCTTTTCTCAGCAGTAAAGTCGTCTTCTCCATCTATGAATAAAAAAAAAATGAAAGAGGATGAAAACAAGCATGTTAGTATGTCCCAATCCCAAATCCCTGCCCGTTCAACCAGGTCCACTATCTTTGTGGCCATCTTTGCTGGGGCACACATGCTTGCCTGCAGAAATGCAGCCACCCCAAATAAAGCCCCCTGACACCCCTCGCTGCCCTCCCTCTATTGTGCAGTTCTTTTCCGAAAACGAGACGGGACCATGCAAAGAAGGAATGCTTCACTATGCCCTCCTCTTCCTCTCTCCTTGCACAGGAATTTACATATACCTGTAAATGTGTTCCTTTAGACTTTACACACCATGCAGGAAAGATACGGAAGCAGGTGATCCAATTCAACGGATCAAAGTGGCTCGCACCTGCGGCAGGGTGGATCAAGGCAGCAGCAGAACCAGGGTGAGGTTTGCACCCCAATCCACCATTTCCCTGTCACTCAAACTCGGTGTGAGCCACATAATCTGCTTCATGACAGGACCAGCCCCATTCCTGGGGAGGGGTTGTAGGTCAATGGTTGAAAACCTGCTTTACATGCAAAAGGTCCCAGTTCAATCCAGGGCATCTCCAGGTAGGGCTGAGAATGGGAACATTGGATACTTACGTGAATTCCCCTTCTCCGTGGTTCCGGTCTGGCCCAGTGTGAATCTTGGGTTGGCTCCTCCCCTCAGACAGGCAGGGTCAGTTCTTTCAGTCCTTAAAAGAGGGGAGGGGCCTCCTTCCTCCCCAGTAGACCAAGCAAGGCAGCATACTCATCCGATGGCACGCCCCTCGTCCCGCAACCCTCCGGTAGGGTGCATCAAGGAGTGGTGGTCCGGAGACCTGCAAAGGTGCTCGGTGGAGACAATAGTGAGTCCGGAGACCGACCACAAACACTAACCCAAACCCAAGGTGGACACATACCCCACCCAGAAGCGGCGTCCGCAGCTGTGGGCGGGAACACTGACCCAGACCGGAACCACGGAGAAGGGGAATTCACGTAAGTATCCAATGTTCCCATTCTCCCGTGGTTCCAGGTCTGGCCCAGTGTGAATCTTGGGATGTACCCAAGCGACACCCTCACGGGTGGGCTACAGCTGCGGCCGACGGGAGCCCGGACCGAAGTACCCGGCGCCCAAACTCCCGGCCTGCGGCGGCCCCGCCGTCAATGCGATAATGGCGAATGAAGGTGTGCGGGGAGCTCCAGGTGGCCGCCTTGCAGACCGCTTCCAAGGAGGGGAAAGCTCGGTATGCCGCGGAGGCGGCCGCCCCGCGGAGGGAATGGGCCCGCAAGTGAGTCGGGGGGGTAACTCCCTCCGCCTCGTAGGCGAGAGTGATCGCCTCCCGCATCCAGCGCGACAGTGTCGCGGTAGTAACTCCCCGTCCCTTTCTCCCGCGGTCGTAGGCAATGAACAGGGCATCTGACCTCCGGAACTCCGTAGTACGCTCAATATACAGGGAGAGGGCTCGTTTGACGTCGAGCGGGTGCCCGTCCCCCAGCCCCGCCGTGTCAGGGTCTGCGGGCAGGGAGGGGAGCACTAGTTCCTGAGAGCGGTGGAATGCGGAATTGACCTTTGGGAGGAAGGCGGGGTCCAAGCGGAGCGTGACCCCGTCGTCCTGGAAAGTGCAGAGGTCCGGGTGGACCGAACACGCCGCCAGCTCGGAGACGCGGCGAGCCGACGTGATGCCGACCAGAAAAACCACCTTGAGCGTCAGGTGCCGCAGGGAGCAGGTGGCCAAGGGCTCGAAGGGACCCTTCCCCAGGGCGCGGAGGACCACCGAGAGGTCCCAGTTTGGCGCCCGGTCTATCGGCGGAGGCCGAAGCAGGGCGGTGGCCTTGAGGAATTGTCGGACGTGGGGGTGCGAAGAGAGTGCCGCCCCCCGCGGATGCCCGATAGCCGCCGCAATCGCCGAGACGTGCCGGCGGAGGGTGGCCGGGCTGAGGCCTTTGTCAAAGCCGTCCTGGAGAAACTGGAGCACCCGCCCCACCCCTGGCGTCCCGGGAGGGACCCCCCGAGCCGCGCACCAGGTGGTGAACGTGCGCCAGGTGATATTGTAGATGCGATTGGTAGACGCTCGTCGTGCAGAGAGAAGCGTAGAGACCACCGCGGGCGAGTACCCAAGCCCCCTCAAGCCCTGCCGCTCAGTCTCCAGGCAGTCAGATGGAGATGTTCGAGGCGCAGGTGATGGAGAGGGCCCTGCGACAGTAGGTCCGGTCGGAGGGGGAGCGGGAGCTGTGGGGCGACAGACAGGGAGAGTAGATCAGGGAACCATGTCCGGCGGGGCCAGAAGGGGGCCACCAGGACCACCTCTGCCCGTTCCAGCCGAATCTTGCGCATCACCCGGGACAGGAGGTGCACCGGGGGAAAGGCGTACAGTAGACCCCTAGGCCACGGCAGGAGGAGGGCGTCGGTTCCCGCCGCCCCCGGTTCCCGCCAGCGAGAAAAGAACCGGGGGAGCTGCGTGTTAGCGCTCGAGGCAAAGAGGTCAAGGGACATGGTGCCAAAAGCAGCCTCCAGGTCGCGAAACACCTCCGGCAGGAGGCGCCATTCTGTGGGGTCGAGGGGGACCCGGCTAAGCCAGTCGGCGACCCGATTGTCGACCCCAGGTACATATTCCGCCCGTAGGGAGGCCAACCGGGGTTCTGCCCAGAGAAAGAGGCGCCGAGCCAAGGCATACAGGGAGCGCGACCTGGTGCCTCCCTGTTTGTTAATGTAAGCCTTAGCCACCGTGTTATCCGTATAGACCAGGACATGGCGGTGGAGGAGGAATGGCTGGAACGCCTGCAGAACCCTAAAGACTGCCAGCAGCTCCAGCCCATTGATCCCCATAGAGACCTCCCTGGCAGACCAGGTCCCCTGAGCCGTATGGCCCTGCAACAGAGCCCCCCAGCCCTCCAGGCTGGCGTCGGTGTGCATTGGGACCCGGACGGGGTCCTGTAGGGAGGCCCCTGCCGCCAGGCGTGCAGGGTGCCGCCACCAGGCAAGGTCCTGGCGGGAGCGCTCGTCCAACCGCACCCGCTTGTGGCGTTTCCGAGCGACGAGGTCCTGAAACGGGAGCAGCAGATGTTGCAGCGCCCGTGTCCGGAACTGTGCCCAGCAGATCACGTCCTGGCAGGACGTAAGCGTGCCCACTAGCCTGGCGAGGAACATGACGTCCAGGGGTCCCGGCCGGAGAGCTTGTGACACCAAGGCTCCCGCCGACGACTGACGGGCCGGGGACAGGGAGACCTGGTACCGCACAGTGTCGATAATCACCCCCAAATGCTGCAGGGACTGGGTGGGGTCCAAGTGGCTCTTCGGGACATTCACGAGGAACCCCAGGTGGCGAAGCCAGTACAGAAGGGTCCCGAGATGCCGGGAGAGGGTCTCCCGACCATCCGCCCGGACGAGAAGGTCGTCCAAATAGGGGTATACAGCAATCCCCTGAAGGCGCACATGTGCGATTACCACGACCAGCACCTTAGTGAACACTCTCGGGGAACTGGCGAGCCCGAAGGGGAGACAAGTGAACTGGAGGTGGCGCCCCTGATAACAAAAGCGGAGGTATTGTCGGTGGGCCGGCCAGACGGGCACGTGCAGGTAGGCATCCTGCAGATCGACCGACGCCAAAAAGTCACGGCGCCGGATAGCGAGGAGAATGGAGCGGAGCGTCTCCATCTTGAAATGGCGATGGACCAGCCAGGTGTTAAGCCAGCGCAGGTTGATAATAATGCGCCGCCCCCCCGTTTTCTTAGGGACCGTAAAGATGGGGGAGTAGACCCCCTTGCCTTGCTGTGCCAGCGGGACTGGTTCCAGGGCCCCCAGCTCAATCAGGTGCGAGATGGCCTCAAGCTGCTGCCGATGCCGCAGCTCGCATGCCGGCCGCTGAACCTCTAGAAACCGGGCCCTTGGGGGGGAATGGAATTCTAGCGAGTACCCGTGACTCACCACATGGAGGACCCACTGGTCGGAGGTGATGAGCGGCCATCTGCTGGCGAAGTCCCGCAGTCTCGCCCCCACCGGTCCCGGGGGGGGGGTTCGGAGGCGTCAGGCGGAAGACTTCCCCGTCCGTGGCGACTGAGGAGGCCGCTGTCCAGTGCGGGGGCGTCGGTCGGGAGCTCTGGGTGTCCAAGCGGTTCTGGAGGTGCGGTATGCGGGCCCGGGGGGGGCCGCTGAGAGGATCTGGGGGGACGAAAGGACCGTCGGGGCTGCCGCCCCCCTGGGCGCGCAGCCCTGTCGCGCATCGGCAGAACCCGCCGCTTCCCCCGGGTTTCCACTAGGAGGGGATCCAGGGCCTCCCCGAACAGCTTCCCTCCCGCAAAGGGCACCCCCACCACCTTGGAGACGGAGGCAGCATCCACGTCCCAAGAACGGAGCCATGTGCTACGGCGTACCGTGACACTTGCGGCCATGGCCCGGGCCGCCAGCTGGAGTGCATCCGCAGTGCCATCTGCCGTAAAGGCCACGGCCAGTGAGATTTTCTTTAAAGCAGCCCGAACCGGTCTGGGGGTATCGTACCCCTCCATCAGGCCAAGTACCCACAGATAAGCCGCTCTGGCAAACATTGAGGAGACCGCCGCCGCCCGGAAAGCACCAGCGGCCGCCTCAAAGGCACGCTTCGCGGCCACCTCTATGCGTTTATCTGCCGGATCCCTGGGCAGGCCATCCCCGTCCACCTGGAGCACGGAAGCCGACCCCAGGGCCACCACTGGGGCGTCCACCAGGGGCGCCTTGAGGAGCTCCATGTCAGGTGGTTCCAGAGCGTACCACTTGGAGGACCCCCTGGGGGCGTCCTTGGATTTGGCAGGTTGTGCCCATTCCTGGTCCCGGAGGAGCCGGAATGGCTGCGGGAGGGGAAACCCACGAAGCCCTCCCTGAGCGGCCGGAAAAGCGGTAGGGGCGCCCCAAGACGGGCCCGCTGCTTCCCCAGCTCCGTCCTGCGGGGAGAGGTCCAGAGCTCGGAGGACTTTGCGGGCCAGCTGGTCGAAGACCTCCGGAGGGAAGAGGCGTGGGCCACGCTGTTCCGGTTCCTGGGTGCCCTCGGAGAGAGGGAGGTCCTCTTCCGAGTCGCAGTCTTCCCATTCACCCTCCTCCAGTGACTCTGGAAAGGCTTCTGCCGCCCGAGGAAGCCCCAGCAGCTCCGACCAGAGGCTGTCGGAATCCTCACCCCGGGGCCGTTTGGCTCTGCGGGGCGAGCTGGGTGAGAGGCCCGGGGTGCCCCTGGGGTTGGCAGCTGGGGGGGGCTGCGCAGCCAAAGCTGCGGAGATGCCAGCAGTGATCATCTGCTGTATGCGGGCTTCCCATGTCGCCCAGTCCTGCCCAGATGTCTCGGTGTCCGGTGGGGAGGCAGCTTGCACAACCGCCGGGCCTGACGGGGAAGTCATCCTGAGGAGGAGTAGAGAGAGAAGAGACTACTCACCAAACGCCAGCAGGGGACCGTAGCCGAGCCGCCGCTGGGGCGCTACAAGCCGGGGCGCCTGCTGTGCAGCCTCCTAATGACCAAGCCGATGCCCCACCCCCTCCCTGGGGGGGGGAACGGTGCTCGGGGGAGCAGTCTCTACCCCGGTCGCGGCCAGCCGGCTCGCAACGCCGGTCCCTGTCCGGGAGGCGCGCTAGAACCGGCGCCGGCTGTGGACGTCAGACGCCGGCGTCGGAGCGACCCTTCCCGGGCCGCTCCTGGAGACGAGGCTGTGCGGCTGCTGCAAAGCCGCGCCCGGCCGGCCGCCGGAACAGCCTGCCCGGCCGGAGCCGTCGGCTTCCAGGTGGAAGCAGGCCGGCCCCTCCCAAGGCACCAGCCCCGGAGCACGGGGCGGCGCGAATGTCCCCAGCGGCCCGGCGCCGCGCCCGGTGGCAGCGCAACACGGGCAGGCAAAGAAAACAGGAAGCCAGCCCACTCACTCCGGCGAGGACGCTGGCCGCCGCAATGTGGACCTCTTCGGTCCCTTCCGAGGCATCAGGTACGCGGAGGACCCGTGTCTGTCCGAGGCAAGGTCAGACTGGGGAGGAAGGAGGCCCCTCCCCTCTTTTAAGGATTGAAAGAACTGACCCTGCCTGTCTGAGGGGAGGAGCCAACCCAAGATTCACACTGGGCCAGACCTGGAACCACGGGAGAAAGACGCCTTTGCCTGAATCCTTGGGCAGCTGCTGCCAGCCAGTGTTGACAGTACTGACTCAGATGGACCAGTGGTCAGACTCAGTTGAAAGCAGCTTTCTAGAATGGTGCTTTTTGCTCCTAGGTTAAGGGTTTTCGATCTTTCTACGTTCCACATCAACTCTCGACATCTCTGCAAAAGAGCTCCTGCCCAGGTACATACCGTATTGGTCTGAGTATAAGACTCACTTTTTCCCCCTAATTTAAGTTTTTAAACTAGGGGTGCGTCTTATAATCAGGCTGTTGCAATTTAATGCCAGTGATTTAATTAAAATTTTTAATAGCACCAAACTTTAAGGATGTGTCTTATAATCAGGTGCGTCTTATACTCGGGACAATATGGTATTATGAGCTCCCACCTGCTGGGGAAAGCATCTCTGCACACTTTATCATGGCTACATCATTGCGAGGAGGTAGATCAGGCAACAATCCCCACATGACTAAGTGAAGCAGACCCACACTGGAAGGGGATACTTGTGCTCACATCCTTGGAGACAAGATGGGTCAGCTGCATTCTCCAAACCAGTCTATAGTTACACTATTTTAATCGTCATTGAATCTCCTAGGTTAGGAAGATCTGGGAAAGGTAATTTTGGGGGTGGGAGGGGTGGGAGAGGTGAGATAGCCTTAACACAGAATTCTCAACATGGCATTATAATCCCCCAGGATTGTTTTGAAGAAACCATAATAGTTAAATTAAACCAATTTGTAGAAGAATTCCAGAGTATAACCATGCAGACAAGGAAAGCCTGAATGCAAAATGAAATTCTGGTAGGTGTTCATTTGAGGACTAACTTAAAAAGGTAAAGGTATCCCCTGACAATTAAGTCCAGTCGTGTCCAACTCTAGGGTGTGGTGCTCATCTCCATTTCAAAGCCGAAGAGCCAGCGTTGTCCGAAGACGCCTCCGTGGTCATGTGGCCGGCATGACTCTCCTTGCTGCAGCGTGTAGCATGCAGCTGGAACACGGAGTGCTGTTTACCTTCCCGCAAGCGGTACCTGTTTATCTACTTGCATTCACATGCTTTGGAAGTGCTAGGTCGGCAGGAGCAGGCCAAGCAATGAGCGCTCACCCCGTCGCGGGAATTGAACTGCCGACCTTTCGATCGACAGCTTATGGTTCAGCGGTTTAACCCGCTGCGCCACCCGCTGGCCTGGGGGCTAACTTACACTTGTAGAATCTGATAGTGACACACTTCTGTCCGGGGCCAGCTTCGCAGACTCCTTGTTTTGTGAGGCAGCCACCATCACCAAGTTGATATTTTTCGCAGGTGAGGCACATGAGAGCTTCACCTGCAGGAAAGGGGAAGAAAAATAATCCCCAATGAATCTGAATTATGTTAACAACTCCACGTAGTCCCACAGCGCCATACCTGCACAGAAGCGAACTGCTAAGGCAGGGGTGGGGCCAACCTTTCAACATGAATGCTCCCGGACCTTTAACGGGTGTATAGGTGAGGGCATTTCAGCAGGTGTAGCTGTAGCAGCACCGTCAGCAATTGCAGCTGCCAAGATTGTGTCTTCTACACAACTCTTAAGAATGCAGAGGCCATAGTGGTGGAAGGGTTGGCCACCTAAGGGCAACTGAATGCTCCATGCTTATGAACAGAAAGAAGGTAGATCAGGGAACATCAACAGCCAGCCATGCACTTCAATGGCACCCAGTCTCTAGGAGAGACATCACAAATGTTCTATCAGGGGTACTGCAAAAAGGAGAACAATTCTGCTCAGAAGCTCGTGATCAGAATCAAACATCAATCACTGCTGCGATGGGGTCTGGGCGGATCGGGCCCAGGAGGGGAGGGGATCGATGGCACCTGAGCTCACCAAATCCTATCCCCCTTCCCAGACCTGTTTTCTTTACACGGGGCCTCTCGGCCTTGTGCCACCAAACCAACTGGTGTGGATCTGAGGAGTCCCATTGCGGGGCTTGGGCTTTACCTGGAGTAAGGCAACAAAAGTTCTCCTACTTCGAGGAGACCTCCCACTTTCTCCACAGAATGCAGCATTTCCTGCACTGGCCTCGCCGCATCGGCATGCAGAAGGTTAAAGAGAATTGGGCTGCCCATCTCTCCTACTCACCGAGGCTGCCAAAGCAGAGCAGGACCGAGAAGATGAGTAGAACGTGGGTCGTCTTTTGCTTTCTCTCCATAGCGGGAGATTCAACAGCAACAGCAGGACGTCTCTAGGACTGCAACGAATGGCACAGTCTGTATTGCAGGCTTTGTACGTTGGCCTTCCGTTGAGGGCAGGCGAAGTAAGCCTCGTGTCCGTTAACTGTGTCCGTTAACTGTGCACAAAATGGAATGAGTTCTGAAAGAGGAAACTGGCAGACACACCGCAAAGCCAGGTTCCTCAAGGATATCAGTTTTCAAATGACGAGAAGAGATACTATAAAGATTGTGAAATGGCTACTAAGGGGAATTTGGAATAAAAAGTGGGTAACATGCCCTGCAATGGCATAACGTGCCCCTGCGGGCATGTCGAGTCATGTCCGACTCTAGGATGTGGTCTCATCCCCATTTCAAAGCCGAAGAGCCAGCGTTGTCCGAAGATGCCTCCGTGTTCCAGCTGCATGCTACACGCTGTGGCAAGGAGAGTCATTCCAGCCACATGACCACGGAGGCGTCTTTGGACAACGCTGGGTCTTCGGCTTTGAAATGGGGATGAGCACCACACCCTAGAGTCGGACACGACTGGACTTAATTGTCAGGGGATATCTTTACCTTTTACCTTAGACATGTGCTACAGCCAGCGGGTGGCGCAGTGGGTTAAACTGCTGAACCATGAGCTGTCGATCAAAAGGTCGGCAGTTCGAATCCGCGACGGGGTGAGCTCTCGTTGCTTGGCCAGCTCCTGCCAACCTAGCAGTTCCAAAGCATGTTAATGCGAGTAGATAAATAGTTATCGCTTGCGGGAAGGTAAACAGCGCTCCGTGTTCTAGCCGCATGCTACGCGCTGAGTCATGCCGGCCACATGACCACGGAGGAGAGTCATGCCGGCCACATGACCACGGAGGCGTCTTCGGACAACGCTGGCTCTTCAGCTTTGAAATGGGGATGAGCACCACACCCTAGAGTCGGACACGACTGGACTTAATTTTCAGGGGTCACCTTTACCTTAACATGCCCTGCAATGGCATAACATGCCCCTGCGGGAAGGGGAAGACTCTTCCAGGTTCTGCTTGCCTCCTGATCTTTCTCTTTCGCTCTGCGCCCTCCTCCTCGCCCAACCCATGCCTCTTTTACAGGTCTGCACTGCTGCACAATCGCACCTTGTCACTGGTCCACTGCCACCCCAGGCATCTCCATTTCTAGTGGGATCAGAGGAGTAAGTAGAGTACTGTCATATTCCTCCGCTTGGCAAGAGGGCCACGTACCACCTGTTAAGTATCGCAGGTAGAACCTGTATGACCCCAATGCATGCATCAGTGCAACCATCGAGGATAATGATAATTCTAGAAGGATGGCCATTTTAGTTGTCTGTTGGGTTCAGACCCATCGCTATTCAGTCTCTGGTTCATGAATGCTCATTCGTCTGCTTACCAAGCATTCCGGTCAAGCATTCAATTGGACACAGAACATTCTGCTCTTAGCCTATCACTTCCTGATAAGATTTAAACATTGTTGATCATTTCCAGCATGAAGGCTGGTGTGGGAGTCTTTCCAAGGTCAGCTTCACGTCCCAAGGTCTTTAACAGTGTCAATCCAAGGCAACTTCATTCAGAAGTAAATCTTGTTGAGTTCAATGGGACTTCCTCCCCGGTAAGTGTGTATCGGATTGCAGCTTTTATCTATCTCTGCCTTGTTCCATGAGCAACTGTGTGATGCCCACATAATCTCCACCACTACAGCCTGCATTCTGCGAACGTATTTCTTCACCAAAGCTTCAATTGCTTGGAGAAAAGAAACCTGTCCTAATGACACAAACGTGCCAAAACGTGTCCTATACGAAATGCATTGTTTTTGCCCTGTGTGCAGCTAGCTATATATGTGTATGTGCAATCAGGATCAAGGCTGCAGTGCGCAAGAAAGGGGTCTAACCCTTTCCACTCGCACCACTGTCCTAACTGGGAAAAAAGTGCTGCCGAATGGATTGGAAATGCCCCTTTAGTTGATTGAAATGTTTTCATAGATCCATCAGGTCAGTGGTTTCTAAACTGGGAGGTGCGGTTCCCAGGGGAACCTCGGAAACCAGCCTGGGGAGCCGCTGAGTGCCACGGAATCCTCTCGGAAAACAGTGCAATGCCAACTGGCAGGTATCAACATCATGTAATGGGGAGCCACGGCCAATGGTCAAGGGAGCCACAGGTTGAAAACATTTGGCAAACATTTGACAAACACTGCATCAGGTCAGTTCATTGATTACAGGCTGCAGTTCTGTTCTTCAGATTAATGCTGGGAACTTCAGAGTTATGTACACAAGTTCTGTCATGTGCGACAACTGTCATAGAAAGATAAAGAATGGTACTCTTCCTTTGTGAGGACACAACATCCCACTTCACAGCCGCTGTGGTTGTTTTCTACTAGTGACTGGTCTGATATGAAGATGGTTCTTTGACAGGGACTGGAAGCCCCCACAAGTTGTGTTGTGTGATTATCACATGGTACTGTATTCCGATTCTGTGTTAGAGTTTTGTTTTGTGTTGTTTTTGTTCAACTGATGCAACCGTAGGGCTGAAAACCACCAACACACCTCATCCTCCTTTGTTCAGCTTCACAACTCCTGATTTCAGGTATGGTTTTTGTCTTTATATGGCTATTTGCATTGTTTATGTTCAATTGATTATATGATTATATTCTCTTTCCCCCTTTTTTCCTTTTTCTGTTTCTTTATAGTTATATTCTGTTTATTGATTTGATTATAGTATATTTTTATTCATTAATAAAGGAAATTTAAAAACATTGACTAGTAAAAACTCCAAAGGGTACAGCTATATTTTATATGCACATCTAAACAGGGGTGTCACTAGGGTTGATGGCACCCGGGGCGAGATCTCATGGTGTCGCCCCCCGTGGACCCCCTCCCATAGCAGACCACATGATGTGGAGGCCTCCTGGGAAACGCGATCCCTGTGTGAGACATGGTGGGGATTGGGAAAATTTTAACCCCATTTTCTACCGTGGTGTGTTTTCGCACCACCGGTAACAAATAGAATAGAAAGTCATTTTGGTGTCACCCCTCCCTGGGGTGACACCTGGGGTAGTCTGCCCCCACCCTCCCTAGTGATGCCCCTGCATCTAAAAATAATCAGCCATCTGAAAAACATAGTCCTAGTTATGCGTGGAGACAGAATATCAAACATGCACATGTTCCAGGGAGACTGGATTGGCATTGGGTGCCATGTTTCAACACTGTCTGAAGGAGGCTCACAATCTAAAAAAGAGGCAGCTGGGAGAAACCAGCAAACAGCCACTAGGAGCGCTGCTATGACAGGTGAAGAAGAATGAATCGGGAACCGAGAGCAATGTTTAGGTGTTGGTCCAGAAGTTGTGGTTGTTGCAGAAGTCTGTAACACAGCACAGCATTTGCGATACTTTGTTTTTCCTCTGGTCTGTGTAACTGCTACATAGGAAGGTACAGCCCCGGTCAACTTTGACTATTTTGCCACCTGGAAAGGAACAGTCAAAAGAGGGGGGGGGGGAGAGAGAAATGCATCACGCAAGCTTCCAACTCAGTGCCAGAGAAGCTTTCTTTCCAAATATTTCTCCTTCCCTCTCCCTACCCCACCTTTCTTTAACATCCGAGAGAAGCAGAAGCTCCAATAATGGGTATCACAAGAATCTTCCGTATCTATACACTGGTTGTTGACTCCAACAGATTTACACTTGCGGCATACGACAGCTCCAGCTGGGCAAAACGAACAGAAAGAGAAAGTATTAAGGAAATGGCTAACGTATGCCCCACCCCAGGACAAAACTGGACAATAGATATACACATGCAACAATGGAACAATCAGGGGTGTAACTAGGGTTGGTGACACCAGGGGCGAGAACTCACCCCCCCCCATGGACCGCCTCCCACACCAGACCACACGATGTGAATTAACTGTTCCAGAAGAAGATGAGCTGGCAGAAATCAGAAATAATAGAGGACTGAAACTGAACCACTCATCAACGCAACAATTAAAATCTTAGTTACTGAGCTTTAAACACAATCTTAATACTCATTTTTAAATGATAAAATATACCCTTAAAAAAACTGGTGCCTTGACATTTGTAGCGCTTTGTCAGTGTGCCGTGAGATGAAAAAGGTTGAAAATCGCTGCTCTGTATATTGTGTAATTCTTCTAGCTTTGGGGACTTACCTGCCTCAAAGGAGAATAGGACTAAGAACCCAATTGCCAGAACTTTGCTCATTCTGATTGTTCTTCTTCCAAGTTGCAGAGAGAAGAAAAGCAGAGGTCTTCAAAGTCAACTAAAAGTAGTCCATAAGAACGGGCAAACTTCCTACACCAGTTGATGAGAAGAAAGGACTGGGTGGATTTAATTTTGGGGTCCAGTGAGCTTACGATTCGAATCTTACTGGGGCAGTGGGAACGTGGCACATCCCGTGTGCATTTGGCAGGTCTGTGGTGTCCTTTAAGAAGAATGGAGTGGGTGAGTGTTGCACCTGGGACAGTTCTTGTTCCATGCCTATCCTCAGATCTTCCCTAGTGCACTCACCTGATTAACTGCTTGGGTTGCTCAGGGGCAGTCATAAAAACCCTTTCCCCTGGTCTCTCCTTCAGCCTTCATCATTCATGTGGCTGAGACCTAGGAAGCTTCAGATGGGGCTTCACAGTACCAGGAGCCAGTTGCCAAGGATACACAAACGTGTCCATACATGGTGAAAACACTGGGGTCCATGGCTCTGCAAGAAGGAGTGCCCCTCCTCTCTCCCCCATTCCCAGCCATCTTCTCTTTCCCTTTCTGTTGCCCAGAGGTTCCAAAGGAAACTGGAGTGGATGGGAAGGCAGGCACAGTGTTCCTGTTGTCATGACAATAGGAACACTGTTGTCATGACTCCTGTCCTGATTGTCCCAGCCCAGTTGTGTGTAGCTGACCAAGGAAGACACCCTCTCCTCCTTTGGGTGTGAAGCAGCCATGATGAGCTGCAAAGATGTTGTCTGCTTGTCTGACAGCCTGAGAAGAAATACTGCATCCATGCCTTTGCAGGCCTTGTAGCTTCTTCTGCTTGCTGGGATGTCCCTCTCCACGTCCAGCTGTCTTTTCCTTTCCCATTCCTTCGTCTCTCCCATTTTTGCTTGTATTGACTCTCCTTCTCTTGTCACTGCCCCACCCCGCGTCCCCCTCTTGCCCTTTCAATACTTTTTGCCTCCCATCCAACCTGGACATTGGTGGAGTCTCTCTCTTGCTAGTAGGGCTGCTGCTACTGCCCATTCACCCAAAGGAATTAGGGAGAAGCATTGAGCTCCTTGTCATCACTCCCATTGGTACAGCACAAGTCAGAATGTGCAGCTTCTGTTGGACGAAAGCACCATCTGACACATAAGATCTGGTGTCCATGTAAGATGGTGGTCGCTATCTGATTAACTTTGGGTTCTGTTGGGTTCTCATCTGATTAACTTTGTGGCTAGTTCTATGAATACGACCAATCTCATTGCTTGCAGTAAGGAAATAAACCATGTGTTTCTTCTGAACATTTTAAAGTTTATTAAATCAAGAGTCAAAAGTCAAGGAAGAGAAATATAAACACATAATAAAGCACTAGTGGGGGGGTTATGACTTAATCTTTGCAGGGAAAGAGAAGTCAAGATTACATAGATCATTCTCTCTGGGAGAAACTGTCAGGACCTAATAGGTGCAGATTTCAGGGTCCACCTACAGATGCAGATTTCAGGGGGTACCGCGGTGGTTTTGTTTTGTTTGTTTGTTTTCATTTTGAGGGTCCAGAAGCCATTGCACAGATCAGGACAGGCAATTAAGAGGCCCAGAAGTAGCAGTCAAAGGACACAAAAATCATCCGAGAGAGTCGAGAAAACAATCTGTTTCAAAAGACATCAGTACAAGGAAAGAGAGACAAGCTGGGCAAGGACTCCTCTGCTGAGACAGGTTGTTCAGTCTTGGGGACACCTTTTGAGGCTAGGACTTTATAAGGCCTCGTGGACAAGGATTGGCCCTTTGGGTCAGGTGACAGGCTGGTATTGCAACCTAGGTGGCGCCCTTTGAGTAAGCGCTCCCGAAGCGAAACTTGTCCTTAGCACAGGAGTCCGTGGTGGAGGAAATCAGGCAACACAGCTTGGCAGCCAAGAATCCTGGCTTGAGACACCCCCCTCCCCTTTTCTTGACTGCCTTATGCAAAGATGGATAACTTGTAACCCCACCATACTAAACCCCACCAGCCTGCCAGATACATTTGCAGTTCAAGGGAGGCCACTGCAACAGGACTTTTGCAGGGAATCGCTAACAGAACAGGTCGAAATCCAGAGGCTGTTGGAATCCAGCAGATCTCACGCCCTTTCACTTTAAATTAATCCAGAAGTTATAATTATTGCAGAGGTCCTTCTCACAGCAGTGCATAATTTCTTCATATCTAAATTGCTTTTTCCTCTTCAAGCTACGGCATACCTTAGTACAGCCCCGATCCATTCTTGACCTTCGATGTTCTGGAAAGAGTCAAGAAAGAAAGATGCAAAGAGTGCCCTTGAAAGCTTATGCGCCGCCGATCCCGCCCTCCTCCCAGGCTCGATCGCCCACCCCACGCCCCTGCCGCTGCCCATCCCTGCCCCTGTACACCCCCTTTCTGCCTTCCCCACCCTTCGCCCCGCCCTGTTCTGCCTTCAACGTACCTCCCCCGGCCCACGCTGCTCCTTCTGGCAGCACGCGCAGGTCAGCATGGGCTTTGCGCCAGCCCAGGTTATTGCTAGACCGCCGCAAAGTGCTTGATGGCACTTTTGCAATACCGAGCACCGGCACAGCATGCGCTGTGCCAGTGCTTCTCTTTGTCGGGATTGTGCTGATTCCTGGTGGATTTACCTCTAACAGTAAAGCGGGTGTAGCAGTACATCCATGGGCCTCCTCTGCAAGTTCTTTCAACTAGCTTACAATTGTTGTTACGTTGAACATCTTGACACTGAAGGCAGGCGACCGCTGCAGCTGAGCAAGTTGAACAGAACAGGAATACGTTAAGGAAACGACTCCTTCTAGTATGACCCCGAGGGACAGAAAGCAGAATCGAGAGAGATTTTTAAAAAATGGATCAGTGTGAAGCAATAAAAAAGGACATATCTGTGCTGGTGATGGGAACTTAGAGGCCTGTGCACAAGTTATGCTGTACCTAGGTACAGATTTCTGAGCAAACGACTGTATCCGAGCTCACTGTTTGCAGTTCAACAATCTGTGAAGACTGACTGTACACAGATTGTACCTGCACAGAAAAGAAACTGTGAACAGCTGTTCAGCCAGATACAGATCAACAACGATTGTACCCAGATGTACAGTGTAATGTGTGAACAGGTCTAAACTATGCTGGAAATTTAGACCACAGGCATTCTAGAACTAAGAGCAAATGGGAAGGTGTCTATATTGGCTCATTCAAAACATATCGTATGACCCTGCTTTCCATTCCATCACCATGAGGTCTGGAGGGGAGCTACACAAGACAAAACTATTTTCCCTTCTTCCATTTTTTTCCCTCTTCTTGGGCCATCCTCTTGTAGTTCTGAGGACTGGTTTTTCTAAACTAGAGCCAGAGGCGTCACTATAGCGTGGCCCGCGGGGCCGAGGGCCCCGGGTGACGCGCGCAGAAGGGTGACGCGAGCGCGTGTCACCTCCCCTGCTCACGTCATCGGGAGGCTCTGCGCATCACCCGGGAGGCTCCGAGGTCGGGAGAAGGCCTCGGACCGTCCTCCCGGGCCTGCGCTCCTGGGCCTTCTGAGGAAGGCCCACTGCGCGAACGTTATTTATAACGTGTTTAGCGCATGTGCAGACCGTTCCTGAGGGAAAAGGGCTGCCCTTTTCCCTCAGGAACAGTCTGTGCATGCGCTAAACATGTTATAAATAACGTTTGCGCAGCGGGCCTTCCTCAGAAGGCCCAGGACAGCCGGCCGGGGAAGATGTCCCCGAGCCGGCTGCAACGATTGAGGGGGTGCCGGGAGCGGCGGCCCGTCGGGTGACCCCCCAAAATCGCGGCGCGGCCATAGATTAGTAAAGGGGGTGTGTCCCGGGGGGAGGGGTCACTAGGGTGACGCGCGCACCCGGCCCCGGGGCAGCGCGCACCCTAGTGACATCTCTGACTAGAGCTGATTCAAAATTTCTCGTACGAGTTCTTCCTCCAGTTTTAGCAAAATTCAAAGGTGTTGAAACCATTCGTTTCGGGACAAAACAGGGCAACGGGGGCAAACATGCCTAGTTTTTTGGAGGGGAGGACAGCTTATCACAGTGGTCATGGCAGTGAAAGCCATTTTCTTTTCCTACACTTTACACAGAGTCTTTGTAGACAACTGTGGCAGCGCTAGTCATCATGGTGCAGTATCCTTCTGAGGGGGGTTCTGGGGAAAAAATGGCCGGTCGTAAGCAGAGAAACTTCTCAGGACAGCCTGAGAAACTGCCAAAATTACTCCCCAGAATTTTTGCAGACGGGGAGAAAGTGGGAGGGGCATTTTGGCTACGAGAGAATATGCTGAAGAAAATGGAAGAGGCACTTCAGACCAGCACTAAAATTAACTCAATTCTCCCCAGTGGCTTGTGTCCTGTTAGGTCCCTTTTATATTGTTTTGTTCTTCTTGCCTTGGGGACTTACCTGCCTCAATGGAGAGCATGGCAAAGAAACCTATTGCCAGAACTTTGGTCATTTTGACTGTCCTTCTTCCAAGCCACAGAGGGAAGAGGACTTCCAAGTCAGACAGAAGCAGCCAGTGAGAAATGGTAAACTGGATGGCAGGGACAAGAGACTGGATGGATTTAATTTTGTATCCAGAGGTTCAGTGTGAGCCTATTTTTAGACCCTTACTGGCACAGTGGCCAGGTGCAACATCTCACCTTCTTCATCTGCATCCGGCAGGTCTGTTCTGTCCTTTTGGAAAAATGGTGTGGGTGAGTGTTGTGATTGAATCCATCCTTAAAATCTTGCTCCTTCCCCTCGTCTGCTTTTCTGCAGGGCTCTTGCTTGATGAACAGTTTGATTTGCTCAGGGCCAGTCATAAAAATCTTTTAAAAATCTTCCCCTCCCCTCTCTCCCTCAGCCCCTATCTTTTTGTGCGGTTGAGACCCAGAAATGGAAGCTTCAAAGGTGGGTTGACAATAACCCGGAGCTACCCTTGACATTCTAGGTAACTGGATGTTATCTCAGGAAACACAAGTTCCCAAGCCCACATAATGGGAATTTGGAAGCAGGAATCTTGAAGGGGGAGAATCAAAAGGTCCGAAGGATGTTGCTGAACTCATTCCAATATTTACTGATTCTCATCTGCAAGTCAGAATAGGATTTATTGCTCCCAGGCCATCATTCAGTGTTGAGCAGGTGCTTGTGTGAGCAGTGTTCAGAAAGGTGCCAAGATGTTTGTTTGGTTTACCTCTTGGCCAGGTAGCCAAGAGGCGAACCAGACAAACATCTTGCCAAAAAAGACCAGAGGCATTCTGGAGCTTGCTGTAGGTAATAATTGAGTGTCAAATTGAGTGTCAAATTGAGTGGAAGGAAGATTTAAAACAGACAAAAGAAAATATTTCTTTACCCAGCGTGTAATTGGTTTGTGGAACTCCTTGCCACAGGAGGTGGTGATGGCACCTGGCCTGGATGCCTTTAAAAGGGGATTGGACAGATTTATGGAGGAAAATTCCATCACAGCTTACAAGACATGATGGGGATAAGCAACTTCCTGGTTAGAGGAGTAGGTTTTCTTTGTGCGAGGTGCAAGGGAGTGGCGACAGGAAACAGGTTCTCTTGTTGGCTGTGTGCTCCCTGAGGCATCTGGTGGGGCCACTGTGTGATACAGGAAGCTGGACTAGATGGGCCTTTGGCCTGACCCAGCAGGGCTCTTCTGAGGTTCTGATGTTCTTATAAAACGGTGATGTCGATGTTCTGCACTGCTTATATTCCTCAACTGCAATGAGGTTGGTTGCCCTGTGTTGTTTTGCTCCCCTATCACCCTGTAATTTTTAAAAATTAATTGCACTGTATACTTGGAAGATATTGGGGTCATTTTTACCCCATTACATTGACCAAGAAACTGAAATTAACATGCACCTGTTTCTTTCCATCTTGTGTATACACAAATATTATTACTATCCACCACATTATTTGCTGCTGTTTTATTCCAAAGAGAACTATTTAATCAAAGGTTGATTATTTTTCTTGGCAGCTGGTGTCATGCTCCGGACAATCCACTCACAGCCCAATCCTACCTAACGTTCCCCGCACTGATACAGCGGCACCAGCGCAGGCTACGCTGTATCCTTGCGGAGAAATTCAGGAGGTGGGAGGTCTCCCACAGATAAGGGGACATTTGTTCCCTTGTCCCAGGGAAAGCCCCAACCTGCGCAACAGATGTGCGCAACTCTATTCCAGGTGCCAGGGAGCGACAACAGGAAACAGGTTATCTTGTTGGCTGTGTGCTCCCTGAGGCATCTGGTGGGGCCACTTGTGAGATACAGGAAGCTGGACTAGATGGGCCTTTGGCCTGATCCAGCAGGGCTCTTCTTATGTTCTTATGTAACAGATCTACTTGGGCCTGTGACAGCCATATGGCTGGTGCAAGTCCATGTGTATCTATGTTGGTGGATCAGGCCTGGGTAGGGGATTAGGATATGGCGTGCGCCAGTGCTACTGATCCCGCCCCCACCTGGGCCAAAACTGTCCACCACTTCAGTTGCTGTCCCCCGCCCCGTTCCACACCCTCCCTGCCCCCCCTCCACTGCTCAGTGCAGTTCTTACCTTCACCAGTGTACATTGCTCCCTGCACTGGCGAGAAGGCGCATGCGTTCCCATCAGCACAGCTGTTTGGTGCGCTGTCGCAAACTGCTTTTCAGTTTTGCGCTGGCAGACCGCATGCTCCGCTGACTCAGAGGCACAATACAATTGTACCATCGGTTTGTTTTTTTCTATGACTTCCTTAGGGGTACATTGGACACCTTCACCAGATTAATAAAGTAGACCTTTTGATTGGGCAAAGGTAAAATTTGAAAGCCGCCTTGGAGATGCGGTATATACATGAAACCCAGAAGGTGTAATGTGAATATTTGTAACCTCAGTGAATGCTAGGACTCAGAGTTCGATCATCCACATGAACATGCTTAGGTTTATATTTCAGGTAGAAACGTTACAGTATAAGCAGAACTGAGCGAATAGGGCAGCAATACCGACCCCCGAATCCCACCCTGAAATTGGTTCTGATGGAAGTTCATTGGGGCCACATGCTATAATTGTTGCAGAAGTGTGCATCATTACAGCAGTTGGTAAAATTCCTATAGTGCTCATCAATTTGCTGGTAAACGCATTTTGAAACACAGCCCCGGTCCATGAACAGAAGTACTGCATCTATGAAGATAGGAAAGAGAGAGAAAAATGAGCATCAAACTGTAATGATTTGATGGGGAAAATATTTCAACTACTCCTGGCCTGAATCGAAGGGTACATAAGAACAGAAGCCCTGCTGGAGGCCCATATAGTCCAGCTTCCTGGATCTCACAGTGGCCCACCAGATGCCTCAGGGAGCACACAAGACAACAAGATACCTGTGTATCCTGTCACCACTCTTTTGCATCTGGCATTCAGAGATAGCCTACTAAGACCAAGAGGTTGCTTATGGCTTGTAACTTGTGATGGACGTTTCCCCCATGAATCTATCCAATCGCCTTTTAAAGGCATCTAGGCCAGGTGCCATCCATCACCACATCCTGTGGCAAGGAGTTCCACAGCTTAATTTCATGCTGGGTGAAGAAATATTTTCTTTTGTCTGTTCTAATAGCTGAAGGTAGCTGAAGGACTGCCTTCCCTGCATGAATCTACCCGCACCCTAAGGTCTGCTAGGAGGGTCCAGACATAACATGGCTACTCCTCTGAGCATTGAAACTGAGCGAGTTCCCTAGCATCCCTTTTCCCATTGGACTCACCCTTGCTGACCATCCTAGTGTAACAAAACGCATCTGGAGCGGCGGTACAGATGTCTTGGTTTCTGACACAATCGTTGTACTGGTTTACGTGCCCACAGACGTTACAGTAGTGGAATGTCTTTTTCTTGGCGTGTAGTTCTGTGGGGAAAGAGTTTGCCAGTCAATGTGGAAAGTTTGGCTCAGTAACCACGTAAAACAAAGTCTCTCCCTTGTGTGACTTACCACTGATGGCTAAGCAGCAAGCGAAAACAGTCACAGACACCCATGCCTTGGACATCTCCTTTTCGCGTTTTTCACAAATGTAGAAGTGAGTAACAGAGCTGTATCAAAAGCCAGGCTAGGGAATGAGTAGAACTTCTTTTGAACCCAAATACACCCATTGATATGCTATGAATGAAGGTGGGTGTCTATCTTGGGGTTTAAATAGTTATCTATTAGAACAAGATTGGTTATCTAATAGTTATCTATTAGAATAAAAGGATCTGCAACAGATCTCAACTCTGTTGTTGAGACTCCCTTCCAGTTGTTAAACGCTCAAACAGGTCAATTCACTCCCTTGTTTTGTCCCCCCCCCCCCAACTGCACAGCAACATTCTGTGGTTCCTGGGGAGCTACTGAGCATGTTCAGTCTGTCTGACCCAGGCAGGTTTTTTGGTGCTTTCCCCCCCCAACCTTTCTTTTTTTCTTTTAACTGGGGAACATATGGACTTCTGTATACCCATGTTCTCTATAACCCAAGCATGTAGAAGCCTGAAGCCACAACCTTAGTTTTGCTTGTTTTCTGAGACTTACACCTGGCTCCATTTTGCTTGTTATCTGATAGACACTAGACTATCTGAATTCACTGTTAATAAACTTCTAAGTGAGGTTCCATCACAAAATGTTGCAGTGGATTTCCAGTTGTGAAGGGAAGGCTAAGGGGAGGGACGGGGGTCTTATCTAGGGTCTAAGCATGTGGGAAAGGGTACACTTTACTGAGACCTGAAAATCCAGGGGCCCCAATCCATTATAATCCCATTACCTAGTGGGGTGGGTGGGTGTGAGGCTAAATTATAGATCATCATGCATGATGAGGATGTTGATAGAAACTTCTTGCCCTGTATTTATTGCGTGAGATTTGCTGGAGCCAGTCGGAAGCACTGTTTGGGTAGACTGCTGGAGTCACATCCTGAACAATGGTTTGCTGGCCTAGGCGCTTCTCTAGAACAGAGAGAAGGAGCTTGTGCTGTGCAGTAGCGAAACGAGGGCTTGTAGTTTGAAATGCAACTTCCAGAAAATGAATTGACCACACGAGTATCAAACTTGCTACTGATAGTAAGAGGAAGCGCAGCAGTCACTCTTGGGTGGGCTAAGAGTGGAAAGTGGGATTCAAAAACCAAATATTAGTAGAAACAACAAGGTGGAAAGAAGTCTGGGAAAACCAAATGTGGGCCTTTTCTTGAAGATGGTTTGGAAGCTTCAAATGACCCAGAAATGCATCGGTGAGAATTCTAACTGGAGTTGCCCATTCAGACTGTATTATGCCAATTCTCTAGTAGTGGCGCTTCATTTGCTATCAGTTTGCTTTTCGGATTCCAAGTCCAAGCTTTGAACTATTTAAGATGGTTTTTGAGGATTCTGATTCACTATAGATCTACTCTCTTTCTAACTGTTGCCTTCTTTTCACTGTTTCCATAATTTTAAATCTCATTTTCTCATTGCATTTGATTGCATTTGGTTCTATTTTATGCAAATTAATTGTCTTGCATACACTTTTTAAAAGGTGGGATACAAACGATGTCAGTAAATGAAATAAGAAAGAAAATGTACTATTAGGCTAACAGCAGTAGAATTGTCAAACAGCAGTAGAATTGTTTGAGTCTTTGGAATAAGTTTGTTCTAGTCAAGATTAGAACGACATAAATTCAATGTGAGGCCCAAGAAAAAACCATAAAATGAATACATCATTTGTCATTATTGTTCTGCCATAAAGTTGATGCCTCTTCTCTGTAGCCTGAACCCACCCAAGTCTTAAATGATCTTATGCCGAAATTTCCAGAGTTGCAAGTTTTTTCGGAAGCCCCCTTACAGGGATGAATACCAGTGAGGTTTTCATTATCTCCAGCACAAAAGGAGAGCTTTGGACAAACTCAACACTTATGGCTTTGGGGCAAGATTTTAGTCTCAGTGCTAAATATTATCTGTGGAGCTTTCATGTGGTTTTTTTAAGCCATTATCCAATTTCCGGACACAAAAAAACCGCCTCTGTCTGATTATGGGGAAGCGAGGCAGCATGGGGTTGTGGGTTTGCTGCTGACCACTAGGTGGGGCCCTTGAACCAGTATTAAGGCTCTTTCGAATATCCAGGGCTAGAGCAGAGGGTGAAACGCTTTGCCATAATACTCTTCCTTCTGGATGCATTCTCACTGTATTTAGCATGCAAAATCAGATAAGTTTTTAGATGAGTGGTTCCCCCCCCCCCACCATGCATAGAGGTGCACACCCAAAGGGGTAATTTTTAATAACAAGCTTAACCACAACATATCACTGTGGATATGATAGCACAAGAGCACAAGCCCTCCAAATGCTATCTCAACCCCCCCCCCCCTTTTACCCAGTGGGATGCCAACCACAGCAGTAGCTACCACACTCATCATCATCCCATGCTCCATGGACTCAGGAAGGAAGAGGTGGAACAGAGAGGGGAAAGGAAGTGTGGAGGAGAGATGAGGAGGGACCTAGAACCAGAGACGGAGGCAGCAATGGGGTGGGGGAGGGGTGTGGCCCGCCCCTGGGCGGCACACAGGGGGTGTATAAGCCTCTGCATTGGCAGCCGAAAAAATGGCTGCATGGTTTGCGGCAACTAGAAGGATTGGCCACCTACCCACCTGCCCGGGCCATCAGTAGCCTTTTGCTGCTATCTTTCCCACGGGGGTGGGGGTGGGGGGTTGCGGCCGTAACGTCACCGGGGTGACGTCGCTCTCAGGGGCGGGGCTAGCGATATCACAGGGGGGGGCTCTTCCTAGAACATTGGCGACCACTTCACACTAGCCCTGTAGAGTAGTGTAGTAGGGATATAGTAAACCATAAGTAGCATTCACAAAAGAGCTTTGGTAAAGAATGAATAGCTGCAAAGCCACCATATGGTACATTGGAAGTCTGTTTTCCTTTCAAAGGGTTGGACCCGCTGTCCGAGGCACGCACACATTTTTCCCAAGGTACACGATAGCCCTGTCAAATCCACAATGGGTCCTGACTGTTCTACCAGCTCATTGACAATCAGATTTCAATCCAAATTTAGCCATGCCCGTGGGGGTTTAATCCAGCCCACCCACCACTCCCGTTAGGTAATGTCGGCATTCAAGTCTTCACCTGCAGCCACTGTCCCACAGTGGATTTTTGCTTCTCTCCCCCATCATTCCAGCATGAACATCATAAAGGCAAACAGGTTGATGGCTCTTTTGCTCTGTTTTGCGCTTGGTAAGTTGCCAATGGAAAATGGAATTAGGCAGGACCCATGAGAGGTAAAGGGGGTAAATTGTACCCAGGCCCAGGGTCAAAAAGGAGGCCCAGGAGCCAAAGGAGGGGGCCCAGACATTTCCTGGGATCTCAGCTGGCCTCATGGAGAGGGAAAGACAGTGGCCAGGTCAGGTCTACTGGGCAGGTAGACCTGGGTGCCATATCGGGAAGCCTGGTAGACCTGGACTCCAGAGACTTTTCCAGCCATTGCTGCCCTCCTCTGCCCCATTTTGCTCCCTCCCCTTTTGTGAAGGGGCCCAAGAAAAACTTTGCGCCCCATGATAAAATTCCTCTCAGAGGAATTAGGGCTGGGTTTTGTTTCTCTCTCTCTCCCCCCCCCCCCAAATCAGGAGGATATCGTTATTTGTGTGTGAGGATTGGAAGGACCTAGAAGAGAGACGCCTAAAAACGGTGGCCAAGTTGGGGAACTGGCCATTTGCTGTAGTACTACTAGCATTGGCTATTCCACTTTTTCATGCACAAACCAATCAGAGACACCCATTCTATTCCATGGGATGATGGTGTCATACTAGCGTCAAAGGTAAATCAAGCTCTTCGTCCATTTAGCACAGCATTGTTGACAGTGATTGACAGCTGTTCTTCAGGGTCTGCAGACCTTTCACATGTGGTGATGCCGGGATTGGCTGTTTAGGAGACAGAGGTCTCGTCTTCTAACTCATCCTGCTGCCACCAGATCTCATTCAAAGTTCTCTCCCTGGAGCTGCGGCCTCTCTCACATTGAGGCTGCATGGATAAAACGGCATGAGTCGCTGCAAGCAGTAAAGAACGGAGAAAAGAATGGAAATAATGCAGAAAAGAATAGAATTGGAATAGCACAAATGGGTGTGCAAATGCCCCAAGTAAATCAGTGGTTCCCAGACGTTTTAACGCCAGGAGGACCGACTTTTTAAATGTGGGTCCTCCATTTTAAAATGACACTCTATCAAGGACCAAACTAGCTTTACGAGACTTTTAAAAAAAAGGTAATCTAGAAAGAAATATTATGTATTTATTTATTTACAAGTAATGCTTTTATTAGGCCAGTGGGTGGTGCAGTGGGTTAAACCGCTGAACCATAAGCTGTTGATCGAAAGGTCGGTAGTTCGATTCCCGCGACGGGGTGAGCGCTCGTTGCTTGGCCAGCTCCTGCCAACCTAGCAGTTCCAAAGCATGTCAATACGAGTAGATAAATAGGTACCGCTTGCGGGAAGGTAAACAGCGCTCCGTGTTCCAGCTGCATGCTACGCGCTGCGGCAAGGAGAGTCATGCCGGCCACATGACCACGGAGGCGTCTTCGGACAACGCTGGCTCTTCGGCTTTGAAATGGGGATGAGCACCACACCCTAGAGTCGGACACGACTGGACTTAATTGTCAGGGGATACCTTTACCTTTTTAATGCTTTTATTCCTTTATTTGCAAAAATCTCAATCCATTTCTCATGAGGCAGCTCTAATGAATAGCCCAAGGCTTGAGGGGCTTAGTTATGTGACCCAGCCTTCACCTGCCCCCCACTACCTGTCATTGACAGACTTGGAAAAACACACACCAGAAAAAAAGACGTTCAAACATCTTGCAAACTGCTTGCAAACTTGCACAAGCTTGCAAACTGCAGGAGCTCAGCTCCAGACAGAAGAGTCTGGCTCAGTGGGGAGAGCTGCTGCCTTCAAAGCCCGAAGACCGGTGAACTTGATAAATTTGAGACACGCCTCCGGCAAAAAGCTGTGAAAGCCTCCCGGAGGAGAGATAAGAGCTTCCAGCTGCGTCGGTTGAGTGTGGGAGGTGCCAGCCAGCAGAATTGCCAGACTGTAAAAAGGATACCACCTGGAAAGTAGCCATTCATGAAAGATTGGACATTTATATATATTGTAAAAAAACCCCAAGGGGGGTTAGGACAGCCTGCCCATGTACACCGCCTTAGATTAAAGATGGAGGAGAAATCCAATGACCAAGAAAGGCGGTATATAAATACTGTATATTATTATTATATTATTTGCAGGGCAATTAGCAGCTATCTAATTTTTGAATAGCCTCAGGGCTTACTTATCTGATCTTATCATGACCCATGTTTTCATTGGAGGCTCTGCGGGACCCACCAGAAATCAGGTCACTACCTACCAAGTGGGTCCCGACCCACTGTTTGAGAAACGCTGCTCTAAATGCAGGTTGCTTTTTGACACTCACCTACGCAAACTTTCCATGAGATTTCAATGTGGTCTTAGTGGAAACTTCTAATGACACAGCTGCCATGCAGATCATGTGACATGCTGCCGGGTCTTCGGTAATGGAGCTTTCTATTGCCTACCACTGGTCCAGAGTGACCATCTCTCCCCTTTCTGTCCCAAGTAGCCAATTTGACCAGCATTTCTTTATCCTTGCTTCCCTCTGCTTTCCACAGGCAATGCTCGCCAGTGCTTCATCTGTCGCTATGTGAAGCTAGACAATAGCTGTGCCCATGAAATGCACACTTGCGAACCAGGTGTTGCAGAAGCCTGCTACACTCGGAGACATAGTATAGGTGAGTCTGGAAGGTGAGTTAGGAGACTATGCACACTTACCTGGGAGTAAGTTGCATTGAATGAATGTTCAGTGACTAGGACTGGTGCATTAGAATCAAAGACTCATAGAATGTCCGACCTGGCCAACTAAACACATGACAGAGCATGACAGAGGACTGATTCTGATGATACTTTATCTATCCAACCAACCACATGCAATAAAAGACGTGTGTGCTCATGGGTAGGCTTACCGGATCTCCAACCAGGACAGAGTGCTAGACCTTTAGGAGAAGGAATGTGGGCAGGTGTAGCTTGTTAAACCCTTAGAGCACAATCCTAGGCAAGTCTACTCAGAAGCAAGCCCCATTGTGTTCAGTGGGATTGTACTCTAAGGTTTAACAAGCCTAGGATTGTGCTCTAAGGTTTAACAAGCTACACCTACCTACCCACATTCCTTCTCCTAAAGGTCTAGCACTCTGTCCCGGTTGGAGATCTGGTAAGCCTACTCATGGGGGGGGGGCATGCATCCTGACCCTTCCACCACCCAGGGGTTTTTGTGCCACTTTATTTAATCATTGGGGGGGGGGCTACATGTGTTGCTAAAAGTCAGTTTGTCAGTGTTTGTGGAGGAGAGGTTCAGACTACCCCACTCTCCCAACTATGTGGTTAATGCTATGAATCCCTCCAGATAAGAAGAGCCCTGCTGGATCAGGCCAAGGGCCCATCTAGTCCAGCTCCCTGTATTTCACAGCAGCCCCACCAGATGCCTCAGGGAGCACACAAGACAACAAGATACCTGTATCCTGTTGCCACTCCCTTGCATCTGGCATTAGATGCAAGGAAAGGGGCCCAGAACTATATGTTTTGGGGGGTAACAAGCGCACATGTCTCTTATAGCATAGGGTTGGTCAGATGGGTAAAGTGTCATCCAAATAGGCCTGTTAATCTATGGGGAGAGTGGATTCAAAGAGGAGGGACCACTAACCATAACTCAATTTGGAGCAGAGGTTGATTTATCAAAGAGCCGTCCCATCTCCTTCTCTCCTTTCCCAGGAGAGCTTATTACCCGGATTGAGCGAGGCTGCACTTTCCTATGCCGCACCAAAGTGGACAAGTACCATTACTTTAAGGAAGAGACCTTGTGCTGTTGGAAAAACCTCTGCAACACCCATGACGTCTGGCCTGCGAACGAGCAAAACAGCTGGATTCAGAAAATCTTCTGAGAATGTCCGCTGCCTCCAAGATCCCTGTTCTAAAGATGTTTCTGCAGATGTGTCCGTTTGCAAACGACGCCTCCCCCAAAATGATATAGACGGGATTGTCGCCTTTATTGCGTTGTGCCCAGTATATGATACGAAGCCTCCTCCATATAGGGCAGGGCCGTGCTGTACATCACCACCCCTTCCTCCCCATTGGTGGTCTTGCTTTGCCACTCCCATGACCCAGCCATGCTATATAGCACCTTGAAAAATGGGGCTGCATTGCTGGCTCATGACCCTTCCTCCCTGCTTTTTTTGCTGTGTGACTGTGATCAACCCTCGCCACCATATAGTACTTTGGAAGGTAGTGCAATAGAGTCCCCGCCGCAGATCCTAGATACACTCTCCAAATAATTTCTGCTCTGGTTTCCTTGCCTTGTTGCCAGGTCTTGAGAGGCCCCCATGAGGCCCCCTTTCCTATTAGAACAGCTGATAGTAGTATTCAGCAGGGATGGGGACTCGAGTCAAATGACTCGACTCGCAAGTGCGACTTAGTCACTTTTTCCCTGACTCATACTCGTACTCATACTCGTGACCCACTGACTCGCACTCACACTCGTACTCGTGACCCACGGGACTCGCACTTGACTCGCACTCGCGGGGGTAATGACTTGCTATTTCCAAGTCATTTTCCAAGTCATAGGGGAAGCCAAGTGGGTGCTTTAAAAGCCTCAGAGGTCCCCACACACACCCCACAACAGATACCCACCCACCCCATTTTCAGGGAAAAAAGCCATTTTCCCCAAAGTGACTCGACTCTTGACTTGTGACTCATGGTTTTTGGCCTTACTCGTACTCGACTCGCACTCGTGCAAAAATGACTCGCACTTGACTCGTACTTGCCCAAAAATTTTGACACTGACTCGCACTCGTGCAAAAATTACTCGTACTCGCTCTCGCACTCGTGACCTAGTTACTTAGATACATCACTGGTATTCAGGCTGGTCTTGCAACTTAGATTCAAGATCCCTGAGCCATAGAGCTCAGTCAGTTAGGCTGCCCAAGAAGACACAGAAGAGAGGCTGTCTGCTGCAGGGTGTGGTCTCAGTGGCTACAGGTAACATCTTGGTTGAACCTCAGCCTGAAAGCTGAATCAAACAATTCAAACAACAACAACAACAACAACAACAACAACAACAACAACAAAATAACAATTGAACAAAAGTGGGGTCTCCAACAATCCTCTCATTTCAGATCAGATTTCCATTATGATGAGGATGAAGAACCTTGAGAATGGGTCAAAAATCAGTAGCAACTCATCAAAATGATCTGTGGGACCATGGCAACTTGGCTACGCCCTAAGCCTAGCTGAGATTGGGCTTCTACAAACCTCTTTAAAATACCTCCAAAATTCATGATGCGGAGCATGTCCGCAGCTCCAGGTGGAACAGGGCATTGTGACCTCTGCACAATATCATTCAAGGATAGTTTGTTGGCAGCTTAAAATGTTGTGGAAATATAATGCTGGATGCCTTTGATGTCTCCAGCCCACCCATGGATAGGCTGGAAATCTTTCAAAGGAAATATGATGATTTGGGTGCCAATGTGTCGATTCTAGAACCAAGGTGGGTCTACCCCACATGCAGACGTTAAGGCTGCACTCATATGTATACAGGAGCAATTTCCTTGAACTCAGTATGATTTGATTCTGAGTAGACAAACCTAGGATAGTGCTGCAAGCTTCTTAGACCATTCTCCTTCCATGGCAAATTGAGAAGTTAGATGAGAATGCTTTATTACCTCTTTCCCAGTGTCCAGGGCCTGACCTTCCAGCTCTTCTGGACGGGCCCCCGGACGAACCAGGAAGGTGGCAGGATCCAACGCTCAGTGCAGTTGGTGCGGAAATGGGACTACCTGGTGAGGCAGCCCCCACCCCACGCAATGCCGCACAGCACAAGCGGCTGGAACAGCCAGGCACGACGAGGCCCCGCTGGATGGAAACGCCTCCCCTCACCCCGCCAAGAAGCGGCTGTAAACCCCCCTTCCCTCCCTGGACCTGCATCTGAGGTCTTGGGAAGCACACACCTTGCGGGTGACGCCAGCTGAAGGGTACACCCTTCCCTGGGGTACAAACACTCATCTCAAGCTATCAGAAACAGATGCTGATTTTTGAGACAAATCGTTATTTTGTGCCTCTGCTTTAGTGCATGCATACAGCAAAATCCAGCCTCTTCCTTTGGCAAAATATGGATCCTTTACCTTTTAACTTGTCTCAGATCAAGAACAAATCTACCCTATACATTGCTTGTATTTGTGGAACATTTGTAGAACGTAGAATAAAGCATTGGTATTTGTTTTATTCCAGTTCAGTACAATAACAGGTTGCCAGGATCCCTGGGCAAAGCCCTACACTGGGCCCCCAACAGCATCCCATGAATGCGTAGCGGGTTCTATCTCTGCCACCAGTACTGGGTTTCAGGGTTCATCTCAGCCAGGTTCATCCTCAGACCCTCAACCAGTGCCCAACTTAGTCAACCTATTGCCACATCTGCTCTGGATTCACTGTCATGATTTCCCCATAGTTGCTCACTTGTGCGAGGACCCATGGCTGCTCACACTTGCCCATACCTCTCACCTGCTGGGCTCTTGAAGGCGGATCCCATGTGGCAGGTTGGGGTTTGTGGTGGGGCCACAGCTCCTGACAAGTTGAAGTCCACTGATCGAATAAATGACCACTGACCCAATAAATATCACGATGAATCTGCAACATCATGTTTCCTTAGAATGTGGTATATATGTCATAGGTTAAGTCCCTCAAGGACTGTCTGCCTGGTTTGGACCTATGATATACACTGTGGATCTCATCAAAAATTATGGCTCTCCCCAGGAAGGTGATCAAGGTAAGGTAAAGGTGACCCCTGACAATTAAGTCCAGTTGTGTCTGACTCTAGGGTGTGGTGCTCATCTCCATTTCAAAGCCGAAGAGCCAGCGTTGTCCAAAGACGCCTCCATGGTCATGTGGCCGGCATGACTCTCCTTGCCGCAGCGCGTAGCATGCGGCTGGAACACAGAGCGCTGTTTACCTTCCCACAAGCGGTACCTATTTATCTACTCGCATTAACATGCTTTGGAACTGCTAGGTTGGCAGGAGCTGGCCAAGCAACGAGAGCTCACCCCGTCGCGGATTCGAACTGCCGACCTTTCAATCGACAGCTCATGGTTCAGCGGTTTAACCCACTGCGCCACCCGTTGGCCTCAAGGTGATCAAACTCATCTGTAATTATTCTGTGTAATTTTCTTTAGCACCATTGGATAGGGGTCCAAATTATGTCTTATTGGATTCCAAAAGTTTACATACTCAGCAAGAAAGCTGCAATAATTCAAGTTAGGGAATGTATGTAGGACTTCAAAAACAAGACTGCTTTACACTGTTGGCCTTTATTATATCCTGTGGTAGTAAATTCCAATATCATATGTACGCTGTGTGCAAAAAGATATTTCCTTTGTTCCTTTTCAACTTGGCATATGTTTATGTCATCAGGGGCCCTCTTAATTTTAGCATTGTGTACATTAATAATTCCCCAAATCAGTCATGAATGTCCTACTTTTTCCCTTTTGTAAACCACAAAAACATCTAATCTCTTTAACCTGTTCTGGGATGGAGGGCTGTAAGCTATACCTGCAGCGCAGGACTCAAACCTTCAAACATCAAACTCAGAGTTGGAGATAAGCTGGATTTGGTGATGTTCACAAGCAAATCTGCAATGTGAGAATCTCAGTTGATTCCCTGTCCCTACCCTAAATTGCGTCCATTCTCCTTACTAGCTAAGATAGTTCCAGATTGCCCTACTGGCTAGCAAGCATTCCTGTCTAAAAGAAGTGCACTCTCCTTCGATTCCAGCGAAATGCAAAACAGCCTTTGAGATATGGTACACAGGTACGCCAGCGGGTGGCGCAGTGGGTTAAACCACTGAACCATGAGCTGTCGATCGAAAGGTCGGCAGTTCGAATCCGCGACGGGGTGAGCTCTCATTACTTGGCCAGCTCCTGCCAACCTAGCAGTTCCAAAGCATGTTCATGCGAGTAGATAAATAGGTACCGCTTGCGGGAAGGTAAACAGCGCTCCGTGTTCCAGCCGCATGCTACGTGCTGCGGCAAGGAGAGTCAAGCCAGCCACGTGACCACAGAGGCAAGGAGAGTCAAGCCAGCCACGTGACCACAGAGGCGTCTTCAGACAATGCTGGCTCTTCGGCTTTGAAATGGGGATGAGCACCACACCCTAGAGTCGGACACGACTGGACTTAATTGTCCGGGGTCACCTTTACCTTTACACAGGAAATGCCTTATATTCTCTAGGAGTATCAGTCCATTCAGCTCAGTATTATCTATACTGCCTGGCAGTGGTAGTCCAGGGTTTCAAACAGATTATTGCCAGTCTTACCTGGAGATACCAGGGAATGAATGTGGGGCCTTCTCGGAAAAGGTTTAGCTTTATGCACTGAGCACTGCATTCGTGTATGTTGTGGCTGCTTCTGCAAGTTAAGAGGGGACAAGTCAGTAGGTGGCTTATTCACAGCTTGCCTGGCTCACTGCATTTATGGTTTCCAAAGCTATGCGCACATTGGGTTTTTTTATCCTGGATTGTGTGTGTGCGTGCGCACGCGTGTGTTTTTTGCTGTTAGGTGGGACTTTTATTTTGCAATATGGAAGCTACAGCCAGAAAACTCTGACCGTGAGAATGGGCTTGTTTGGGGAAGGGAAAAGGGCTTGACCCTGCCCTGTTCCCCTTCTTTCACTATTAGTCTTCCATTTTGGCTCTCGTTGGATCTCTTTACACAGTCCCGCTCTTCCAAAATGGCACATCACCAGTTGAAGAGTCCACATTGCGGGGGAAATTGAAAGGAGAGTGGAAAGAGTGATGTGGTGATGGGAAACCCTGTCCAGTCCAGTTCTCGAAGGGCCTGGCAGCTGTCTAATAGTAACCTGTTGGGTTTTTTCTTCATTGTTCCCAGGCCTGTTTCTTATTCAATAAACCGTCAGTCCAGGAATGAAGAATTGACGTGTATACTGAAAAGCTAAAGCCCCAAACCCTCCCTTGTTTACTCATCTACAGAGAAACGGAACCGTGATTAAAGTCCCACTGGTGGAGATCCTTATGAGCCGTTTGAAACAGGAGAGCTGGGCTGAGTAGATCTGGCCTTGATCATCTTAGACTCATGAAACCAGAGCTGGCCCATCCCTACTGAGGTAGTCAGGCACCAGATTGGTGGGGAGCTTCTATTGCTGTCCACCTGCCTCCACCATTCCTTTTCCTTCTGCCGCAGGATTCAAAATGGCAGAAGGAAAACTAGACTGTGAGGCCTTTGTGAGCCCCATGGACTGGCCAGTCCTAGCATCCAAGCCAGCTGTCTCAGGATCACACAGAATTGTCCTTCCCTTCTGGTGTGAGATCAATTTCAGCTTTATTCCATAGAGTATCTTTTATATAAACCATCTCTCATGCATTCTTTCTGGAGTGAAGGAAACCATAAAAGGTTGCATGAGGAAGGAAACCAAGACCTATCGCCAAAAGAGAAAGGACTGTGTTTTGAGATGAACCCTGAGGGGGCTAGTGCCAGAAAATATGATTCATAGCCTGAAGAACAGACTTGTTTGACAGAGGAAAAATTGGTTATTGCTGCATATAGCTCATTCCAGATTAGAAGGGGAGGGGGAATTAAAACCACATTGCATCAGAGTCCAGCCTCAGACGGGTACAAAAGAACGTTCATTGAGCCAGACCATGACAGCCCCTTTGCAAATGCCCAAACCAAAGCATCTGACGAAGGATTCCACCCTCAAAGGGTGACTTTCACTCACTAGGGAAAAGGGACAGGAACCTGCCATTACTAGGGTCATTGAGAGAAGACAACACTTGAAGAGGCAATGAAACAAAGGCAGGAAGGGTGAAGCTAATAGTTTCTACACTACAGTGCAAGGAAAAGAGTCCAGGAAAGGGGGTCTCAGTACCCTTGTAATGAAAACTGGAACATCAACGCAGCCTGAATCCATTTGGGACCCTCTCAAGCCCAGGTTATGAACCTTGTTCTGGGCTGTTAGTTGGATATGGAAGGCGTTTGAAAATCTGGCTGTTGTCCCCTTTCTTCCTCTTTTTTTATGGATAGCAGGGACCGGTGAGTATTGTTAATGAAAAACAACATTTGGTCTCCAAAGAGAAGAGGAATAGGTTCTTGGAAACACAAGCTTGACCTTAGCTGAGCAACTGCCAAATTAACTCCTCCAACTGTTCCGTTTCTTACACTGAGGTGGACTCTCTCTCTCTCTCTCTCTCTCTCTCTCTCTCTCTCTCTCTCTCTCTCTCTCTCTCTCTCTCTCTTGTTTAACAATCCTTTGTTCTTTGCTTGCCAAGAGACCCAGATGTGGGACGATGGGAGCCTCGCACAAAGGCGTGAATCAAGGAGGTGGATTCAGCGTGTCTCATCTGTTCTAAGGTGTCCATAATGGCAGTTTTCCTGATTCATCAGTTCTGAGGCCAACACCGTTTTTGAAAGACGATACAGTATTCACTCTGAGGATAAAAAGGGGGGGTCAACTGACCACATCAGGGCTACACTCTACGTGTTGTTCCGCCGATCCAAGCATGTGGAACAAAGGTTCTCAAGAGGATGCAGTCCAATGAGAGCTAATCCAACCAGCCCAAGAATACTTGGAAAGCAGATAGGACTTTGCAGAGTGAGGGCCAAACTAGAGATGTGCGTGATTTATTATCATGCCTCTCAACAGCTTTCCTGGGTTGAAGAAGCAGGCGTAACTGGTGGGTGGATCTGAATGGGGCCCACAGTGCTGGGCGAGGGGGTTAATGCTTCCCCCATGTTGTTTCCCTGTGCTTAAAGGTAAAGGTAAAGGTGACCCCTGACAATTAAGTCGTGTCCAACTCTAGGGTGTGGTGCTCATCCCCATTTCAAAGCCGAAGAGCCAGCGTTGTCCAAAGACACCTCCGTGGTCATGTGGCCGGCATGACTCTCCTTGCTGCAGCGCGTAGCATGCGGCTGGAACACGGAGCGCTGTTTACCTTCCCGCAAGCGGTACCTATTTATCTACTCACATTAACATACTTTGGAACTGCTAGGTTGGCAGGAGCTGGCCAAGCAACGAGAGCTCACCCCGTTGCGGATTCGAACTGCCAACCTTTCGATCGACAGCTCATGGTTCAGCGGTTTAACCCACTGCGCCACCCGCTGTGTAAATCGCCCCCTTGCTTTCAAGTCTCCTTCCAATGCCGTTAACCACCAGTGGCAGAGCAAACGTGATCTAAAAAAAAAAAAGAATGCCTGTTCTTTAGAATAACTGGTGTTGTTTTTTTCCGCCCTTGCAAATATATGCAAATGTTGGGGGAACCCCAAACGTAAGACTTACCATATGTATTGAGAATGGCGGGCTAGGTAGTCTTCTTTCTAATTTGCCCTGACCAGGCTGCTCTGTTTTCCCAGTTAAAGGACCACAAACCTCCCTGACCTCGCTCTGTTGAACGGATGCCAAATCAGAGTCGCATTTCAAGTCTGATCTTTTGCTTGTCTACACTTACAGCATTTACCAGAAGATGTTCTTCTACCTCTTTCAGAATAGGTCTTGTCATTGGAAAGGAATGTTGTTAAAAAAGAGTAAAAGAGACTCATTTGGAGAGACAGGAATATTCATCAACATAACCATGAACACAGTCATCTGTGGTTATTCCACCCTCCCAACCTTTTAACTTTGTAGAGAAACTCTGTGTATGTTTAGTATAGAGATGTTTGTGTAGCGTCCAGTATGGCTGCCACCTTAAGACTAAGCATGCAAATCAGAGATGCTTTGGGTAAAGAGAGTCAGTAATGATCTGTTAAGGTTGTAGCTCAGGGGTAGTGCACCTGTTTTGCCTGTACAAAGTCTCAGATCTAATCATTGAGATCTCTAGGGAGGATGGGGAAAGACCCCTGTTTAAAACCCTAGAATATTACTGCCAGCCAGTGTTGATAATGCTGGCTGAGATGGACCCAAATCCTGACTCTAGGAGGCAGCATCCCATGTTAAGTGGAAGCCATCTTTTCTTTTTTCTTTTTGCAATCCTATGTATGTCTACAGGTGTCCCCCCCCTTAATGTCGGATCGCTTAATGACGATCCGCATATGTGACGGAAGTTCCCAAAGAGTAAACAAAATTAAAGCTACAGTACTCTATTTTAAATGCAAAAAAATTGTTGTCTTTAACTCTCTGTGTTTGTGTGTGTGTGTGTGTGTGTGTTTCTAGCTCCATTGACAGGTAGAAATCTTGTGCGTTGTGTTACACTCATAATGTACACTGTGCCATTCATTCCCTATTACAACTCCACTGTGTTATGTACTGTATTGGTTTTACACGTTATACCACAATCGGCCACTAGATGGTACTGAGGACTCACTTAATGACGGTTTCACTATATGATGGGTTTTCTATCTGGTCGTTAAGCGGGGGACACTTGTACTTGGAAGTAACTCCCACTTGGAAGTAACTGAATCTAAGGCTGCAGTCCTAGACCCACTTACATGAGAGTAAGCTCTGTTGAATTCAGTGGCATTGACTTCTGAGTGGACATGCACAAAGAGGATTGTGCTGTAAGTCTGCGATCTTACATAGTTACCTGAGAGAAGCATCCAACAGAGAGTTGGGTCTTCTTCCTTCCTTCCAAATAGAAGTGTGTAGCATTGCTCATCCCAAGCCCTGGCCTGCTGCAGTAAGACATTCTTGAAAACAGCTTCATTTTTACAGTGGAACGGACAGAGGAGGTTTTGTTAGCCTCTCTCAGTGGGAGAGGCATTATTTGAAGGTACGAAGGGATGGGCTGACTGGGCAAGACCAGGTGTCTGTCCACAGCTGTTAATCGGCCTCATTCCTGGTGGGCCCACTCAGCTCCAGAAAGTGACTTTTAGCTTTGCGTCGTTTTAAATCAGTCTGTCCCGTCCCCGTCCCCCCGCCACCCCTTTCACCTCTTAGATTCCTGCCATGGGCTATACGGTGTGGAATGAAGCCTGATCCTTCACAAGACGAAGGAGAGGGCAGAGAGGTTGCATTCCAAGGGCATTGCGGAGGGCTGCAGGTGGACGGCCATGTGACTGACAGCTCCGAAATGGGGTGGGGAAACTGCAAGCTCAGGCCACCCATTTGGACTGATACAGTCAGTGACTTAAGGGACGGCACATGGTCCTTTCCTTGGCAGCGACTCCGTTACCAGTGGTGCACGCATGTGCATGCTTCAAGTGAGCTTGGAGAAGTGCATTGATCCTGTCTGTATCGAAAAGGCACACAGGGTAGCATTGTCCTTAAGATGCATCTACGGTCCTGAGATTTCTGGGGTGAGGCCTGGTCACAAGGCTGCTAATCCTTAAAAACAAAATGTGTTTCCATCTTCCAAAGATGGAAACTTTGGCTTTCCAAAGCTTCTTCCAAAAAGTGTTTCTGTGTTTCCATCAGGTGAGTAGCAATCGCCCTTACCTTCCATCCTACTGATGAGGTGCAAAGAGCCAGAGATTAATACCCCGTGAGTCATTAGATCAGTTACCTCACGGATAATCATTCAAGAACAAGACCGGATAGGGTACTGCAGGAATTGGAAAACATCCTATGCCAGAAAAAAAAAGGAGGAGGAACTAAGGACCGCTGATAATCCCAGTGGCAAGTGCAGGAGCAGTCAGTGAAGTGGTTCTCGAGGAAATGAGCCATTGTTCCTTCCCCTGGTTAAGCGATGACAAGAGGAGGGAGACATGAGAGAGAGAGAGCTCCCCACTGAGACTGTAAGAGCTCCCTGCTGTTCCCCCCCCCCTTCCAGCTTTGTCCTCCAGAGTGGCCAGTTTGAAAATTGGTCTCTTTGATTCTTGAGTTACCTTGTTTTATTTTGTCTCTTTTGTGGGAATAAGCTTATTATCCCCAGCATTTGTCAGATTTTTTTAATTAAGACTGAGCTGCGGAAACACTCGGGGAGCAAAGGCGGAAGAGGCATCTCTCTGCTTGCTTTTCCTTCTTGTGGGCTTTTCAGAGACAGCTGGTGGGCTGCTAGGTGTGACCAGGATGCCGGACTAGATGGGCCTTGGGCCTGATCCAGCAGGGCTTTTCTGCTAAAAAGCCTCAAGCTTTGCAACTTCTTCCTTGCAAGGAAGATGCTCCGGCCTTGTGCCGTTTTTCCAGCGCTACAATAGCCTCCGGGAGAGGTGTGGCCATCAGGACGGCAAAGGGGGGGACCAGGCTGGGTCCTGGCATTTGTGTGTCAGCACCTGTGGCACAGGCGGCTTCTTCCTAGCTTCACATCACTCATCCCTGAGCAATTTAGCTGCCATCATCACGTCATGTGAGTCTGTCAAAGAGGGAGGAACAGAGAAGAGACCGGGCTTTTAAAGAGGAGGGCAAGGGAACGTCGCATGATCAGGAAGATACACTGACTGAACCCTTTGTTTCGGCCTTCCTCTTCGGCCGCAGTCCAAATACGGGGGGAAGAACGTGGGTGGGGGGAGATACCAGGTTTGACTCATGTCAACTCCAGCCATGTTGTCAATGAGCAAAGATGACTGACTTGTCACGTGCACCCCCTGAACATTGTCCTTGTATTAACCCACTGATTAAACAGTGGTTTGGCAGCTTCTATGTTCTGCCTGCATTCGTGTCTTCAGTCAGGAATCCCAAGCGGTGGGGAATTGTCCTCTTGGCCCTTGGCCCAACTGGAAGGTAATGACGAGGCAACAGCAAGTCTTCAGCCATGACAAGACCTGTCAGCACAGAACGATCTCTGCAAGCAAGAACGAGAGTGAGAGAGAGGATGATGCCAAAGAGTCTGCCTGGATGGGGCCTCTTGGAGAGCCTCCTACCCTTGGGAACAAAGTTTGAGAGGGAGATGAGATGAGGAGTCGTGGAGCCAGAGAATTAGCATTGTCTGAGGGGTGAAGAGGCACACAGGCCTCGGCCAGGCTAGTCCTTGCTCTTCTGGGCCAATTACATGCATACCACCAGGATTCCTTCTTCACAAACCGCGCTGAGAACTGCCATCCTGGTTAACTTCCTTGAACCCAAGGAAAACTGGATGGCATTTTAAACAATGCAGAAGCTGCTGTGTTTTTAGGGGAAGAGATGGCCCAAGACATTTTGGTGCCCGAGGCAGAAAATGGAAACGGCATCCCTGCTGGCTGCAAAAAATATGATAATCTAATGGACTATGTGGTGCTCTTTAACGGTCACCCCACATCCATCACTTGAGGATGTGCAGAACCCCCACTGGGTACAGTATTTTCATGTCTTGCATAAACCCATCTGGTTTCCTTGAGAAAGCTCATGCTTGCCTGTGTGGTGGAACCCTCACGTTCATGTGGGTTCCTGAAGCAGGAACCCTGCACCTGAATCAGACCAATGCAATGATTGGCCCCACACTTGTAGGTTCTCCTAAGCATGATGACAGCCACGCAATGCGCATTCGCTAAGAGAAACATTTTTGTGAAAGCAACATTCTCAAATCCTTTTGTGTAGACTTTAGTGCTACTTTGGAGTAATGGTTGAAAAGACAGCTGCCTGAAGTGGTCTTCTGAGAAGCATTTTCCCCTTTTTTGCATTCTTTTCTCTTAATCTAAATGAAAACATTTTGTGTACAGGGAAAACAACTCTCTCCTAGTGTTGCTTGTTTGGTCTCAGGGGCTCCCGACGACTTAATTTGGTTCAGAGGTTCCCAGCAATTGCTCTCGTAACCATCAACCCGGATCTCTGGGGCTTTAGAACTTCTGGCCAAGAGGGCTTCTTCATTTTCCTTCGCATCCTTAGCATTTCAAAACAAAGCTTTGGCTGTTTCTTCATAGGTGACTGCCAAGAAAGATCGGGAGGAGATAGAAAAGGCCGTGATAGAAACAAACAATCCTGGCTCCGAAGAAGTTGATATTGGCCTTGTGTTACTGGTGGAACTACAAACAGCAAACATTTTTCACAGTGCAGTTGTGTAGTAGGCTGATCTTGCTCACCGGGGTGCTAGACTGCAACCAAAATATCCCCTCTATGTCTATAAAAGCTCTGGAGCAGCGGAAAGAGATGTCATTGCAACTCTTCATACCCCAATCTTTTGGCAGCCCCTTTGTCCACCTTTCTCCCCTGTGCAACAAGCAGGACAAGACTCCAATTTTATGGAGTTTTTTTTATATACCGTATTGGTCTGAGTATAAGCCTCACTTTTTTTCCTCCTAATTTAAGTTTTTAAACTAGGGGTGCGTCTTATAATCAGGCTGTTGCAATTTAATGCCAGTGATTTAATTAATTGTTTTTTAATAGCACCAAACTTTAAGGGTGCGTCTTATAATCAGGTGCGTCTTATACTCGGGACAATACAGGGTATTTCAATTTTTCTCCCGATGGCGTTTACTTCTAGTCTCAGAGCTTCATCAAAACAAAGACATCTGGACGGAGGGAGATTGGCGAATGAAAAGCAGCAGTTGGGGGAAGGGTTTGGCACCTGCAACTTTAAATCACCACTATACCTACTTCATTTGGGTTCAACAGACACTTATCTTTTAACACGTGTGCCGAGGCAGCTGCTGTCTACTGAGTCAGGCTATTGGGCCAGTATGTCTACACAGACTGGCAGCAGCTCTCCAGTGTTTCATACAGGGATCTTTCCCAGTCAGAGATGCTCCTGCTGGTCCCCCTGCTGGTTCATAGGAGAACAGCATGGAACCAGTGACTTCCAGGGCTGGAAACAAACCTTTGAAACAAAGATGGAAGTAACAGCAGAAGCTTGACACCAGCCACAGTGAAAACCTCTAGACAGCTGCAGCAACCGGCTTCCCACTTTCCCACTGAAGTTCTTATTTATTAGAATTATATGGGCATTATCTCAGCAGTAAAATGGAACATCTGGAACAGTTTCTTTGGCTGTCTCTAATTGCCTCATTATTTTCCTCCAGAAAGCGTAACCTGCATTTGGGTAGCAGTATGAAGAAATCCAATTCCTCTTCGTCGTTCTTGACGTCTGGCGGCAATATTGAGCTCACTGGCTGGTGTTACACAGAGGAGAGAATATAGATAGTGTGCATGCAGCCACAGAGTTTTGTTGCTTGATTAAATTGTCAGATGGACCACATCCATCCACCAGCCCCATCTGACATTATCTGCCCTGTGCTGCTACAGTATACTGTTCCTGGAGTCCACTGGTGCTCCAGTCCCAAATGTGATGGTCTCTTATGATCTTGAGCACGCACAATTGTTCCACTGGGCATGTCCAGAGTCATAAGAAAACATGGTAGGCAGACTCACTAGGAACAGTCAATAGACAGAGACATTTGGGAAATTGTGATGGGAGGTGGAGGAAGAGGCTGGAAAGCTCCTTAGCACTTGTCCGGGGCCCGACTTGCCAGCTCTTCTGGATAGGGCCCCGGTTGAACCAGGAAGGTGGCAGAAACCAATGCTTGGTGCAGTTGGCGCGGAAATGGGACCACCTGGTAGGGCGGGACCTGCCTTGCCAGGTGGTCCCATTTCCGCGCCAACTGCACCAAGCATTGGTTTCTGCCACCTTCCTGGTTTGTCCAAACAAGGCAGGTCCCTGGCGTTCACCTGAGGACTGTTTGAATTGTCCTGACTTGAAAGTTGGTTGCCTGAGTCTGGACTCCAGAGCAAAAGCATTAGCCTGTGAATGAAATACCCCTTTCAAAACGTCCATGCTTCAAAAAGTCCATGAGCATGTTCCCCTTTTCTGAATGCGTAGCCTTATTCTGAATAATGCAGGTGCAAAACTGACGCATGTGTTTATATGCTGGTGCAAAATCAGTGCATTTCATTCTCAATTTTGATTATAATCAAAAGACCATTTGGGAATTTTCAGGGGCACAGAAGCTCACCTTGAAAAATGTTGGTGTCTCGCACTCAGGATGCGCTCGCAATTCAAGGCCCTGTATTTTTGAACTCTAGCGGCATCACTGCAACTCGAGAACATTCCTATTTTCATCGTAAAATTGTGGAGGGTTTTGCTTGCAGGCAAAGAAGCTGTGCTAGAAAAAAAGGGGGGCTACCTCCCTCCCTCCTTCCCCTTGCATTCATCATCTGCCCTCTCCTATCATCTTCACTCGTCACCTTCCTTCCCTGCTGTCATTAATTCTCATTAATAGACTAAGAGCTCTTAATTATTGTGTGTGCCTTTCTGTAGCATTTGCTGCCTATCGTACAGCCTGGGGCCTTCTCAACAGAGGGAAACATGTTTCCTTGAGATCATCGCAAGCCTTGCAGCTTTCTTGCATGAATAATCCCCTTGTTTTTTTGTCTGGAGTGGTTTGGAGTGCGGGGGGGGGGGTTGAGGAGATGTATTGGGAGGGGGGCAGAGAGAGAGAGAGAGAGAGAGAGAGAGAGAGAGAGAGAGAGAGAGAGATTCGCTTTCTCTTCGGTTTTGAGCTAGGGGAGGGTACAATCGAATACTATCCCTAGCAAGGAAGACAGCAGCCCCAGGAATACGCAGGCGTGTGTGAAAGGCTGAGCGAACAAGCGAGCAGCACATCTGCATGAGAAAAGAAATTCTTGGCCACAACCTCGGCTTTTCACAGGGGCGACCCCTGAAGGTGGCTTCTTTTGTGGGCCCCTTATGGAGTTGGTACAGCGCAGCCAGGCAATTTTGCCAGCCATTGTCCGACCCACTTCATCCTTTCGGGATTAGACACAGCCCTGACAATCCTCCGGGGGGGGGGGACTTGAGCGATGCAAGATTCTTTCCCTTCCTCTCCCTCTTGAACCTTAATATATTCTGTTTGGCTGCCTAAGTGGGAACAATATAATCTCTTGCTCCCAAGAGAGGATGGGTCCCAGGAATGTGTCTGGACAGTTTCAAGCCTGCTTCGAGTTCTAGAGGAGGGAGTGATTCCACGCCGACCCAGGCAGGCCGTTTTCCACATATCAGGACATTATTTTCACTGCTGTCCTGGAGAAGAGGCAGCTTGGAGTTTGTTTATTTAAAAAAAATTATACCCCGCCTTATCCCATGCCAAGGCAAATGCCCAAGGTGACTTACAACAAAGATTAAAAAAAACATAATTTAAAACTATACATAAAATAAATTAAAAACAATAAAAACCATAGGGGGGGGGACAATATAGAGCAGAGAAGCAACGGAGCAAAACATCTTGAGACCCAGAAGTCAGACATCAACCCATCGCCTAAACGTTTAGCTAGACGAAACAGAAACATTTTGAGCCCTCACCAAAAAGTCATGAGATAGGGGGTAGTTCTCAATTCCCCTGGCAAGGAGTTCCACAGTTGTGGTGCCACAACAGAGAAGGCTCGCCCACGTGTTGCCACTCCCCTAACTTGCGATAGAGGTGGCACTCGCAGGAGAGCCCCCTCAGATGACCTAAGAGAGCGGGCTGGAATGTATGGGAGAAGGCGGTCCCTCAGATATCCTGGACCCAAACCGTGAAGGGCTTTAAAGGTCATTACCAGCACCTTGAATTGGGCCCGGAAACGAATGGGCAGAGTCAAACCGCCTAGCTCCAGTGACCACCCAGGCCGCCCCATTCTGCACTAGTTGCAGCTTCCGAACCGTCTTCAAGGGCAGCCCCACGTAGAGCGCGTTACAATAACCCAGTCTTGAAGTCATTAAGGCATGGACCACCGTGGTCAGGTCATGTTTCCCTTCCGAGTGCAGCCCTCCTTCTGGCTTGTGCTCTGCACTTCCAAGCTTCACAGTTCAACGCAGTTCACCCTCAGCCGGTTGTCAAGATGTTGTCTCTCTAGCTGACTCCTCCGCATTCCACCCTCTCATGGTGCCTTCTCAGTGTCTTTGTGAGGTCCGTCAGCAGCTGCCGTCTCCCATTCAAGCGAGAACCGAGGTCGACCCTGCTTAGCTTCTATTATTATGCTAGTAAAGGTTCTTCTAATTCTAATTTAATACATGATTTATCACCATTATATCCTTTCTTCCTAGGGCTTGTCTCCTTTATATACGTTTTGGATTGTGAATCCAGTGGCTCACATTACTTGTAAAGGACCATGCAGCAATAATAATGATGACGATGACGATGACGATGATGATGATGATGATGATGATGATGTTACGCAAATACCTCTAAATATCCCAGGTAATTGGGAAGGACTTGATATTTAGAAAACACCAGCCACCATCAGGTGGGCTGTGACTAAATAATAATAATTAATAATAATATCCCCCCAAAAGCCCTAGTTCAAGGTCTTCAGGTCTGATCAGGGATGGGGCAATGGGTCTGATCAGGGACAATATAACTATATTGTCTCAACTCAGCACATTTCTTGTTATAAAGTAAGTGGTGACACTCTGAAGTTTTGACAGTCTTCATTCCCCCCCCCCCTTGCCCCTAGTCACACGAGAGAGGTCATGGTTACAAAAGGTTAACCTTGTATTAACCTTGTCACAGGCAGGGGTCAAGTAGCCACTCCCTGGAGTGGCTGCTACTATTGCATAATCTGACCACTCTACATCCCAGTCCTTTCCTGTCCTTTCCTGCTCACCAACGGAAAAGTTGCATACTGTATAGAATATCAATGTAACAAAGAATGCAAGAATGAATTTCCCCTGTAAAAAGGTTGTGCATCTTGGACTTTGCAGTGCATGATGGGAGAGGTTTGCCTGGGCAGTGGGCACTGTCACTTCCCATAATTCCCCTCTCATGGAACGGTACTACATCTGAATGGGGAACGTTTTTCCTTTGGAAAATGAAGCACCGAGGACTGCTTTGTTTGTCTTTATTTTCCAACATAGTGACTCAGGGCCAGCCCACCCATGAGGCCAATTGAGGTGGCCGCCTCAGGCGGTAGATTTGTGGGAGCGCCCACATTTGCCCACCTCCACTGTTCTTCCGCTTGTTGCTCCCTGGATTCAAAAAGAGGGAGGGGAAGGGAGTGAAAGGGGAAATGTGGAGGAGAAGAGAGTGGAGGGCTAGAGTGTTGTGGAGGAGAGGAGAGTGGAGGGCTAGAGTGTTGAAGACACTTCCTCTTCCACTATGTTTTGAATCCAAAAAGTGGGAGAAGGACAAGAGGCAGAGTCGGCAGGAGAAGAACAAACTGCGGAGCAGTGACGAATGCATTGATGGTTGTCATGTAACAGCTGCCTCACTCAGGCACTGGGAGTCCTGAAGCTGGGAGGGCTGTAGAGGCATCTTCTGCGTAGGTCCAAATATGAACATGACTGCGCGTAGCTGTAGGGTGACGGTGTATTTTACCATTTCATGCCCTGGCTTTCCAGCCTGCGTACTCGCATCGCAAAAGAAGTACTGATCGTAACCAACAATGTGCCTATTTTTCCCCGCATGGAGCTCGTTTTTGCACAACAACGTCACGTGTGAAACACCTCCATATGAGACGTGAGGCTGGTCTCCTCCGAGGCATGGGAAGTGCAGGTGCGAGTCTTGGGATGACCTGCAGGTGGCAGCCCATTTCTCAAAAGAAGACCATTGTGTTCCTCATCATCTGGAGTATCTCATTACAGCCCCGCATTTTTTTTTTTGGCTGAGGCTGTCATCCTTTGTTTTGAACAGAAAATGCACCCAAATGGACTGTGTTGAGAAGAGAAAAAGACAAGGGCGGGTGGTGCCAATAAAAACAGGTGCAGGAAGGAAGCAGGATTCCTTGCATTAAGCCACAGGGGAACCGTTCTCCCCAAGCATGATCAGAGGACTCCATCTGGGATCTTGCAAATTTAATAGACATACAAGGGACAAGTCAAGTGGATGGCATGGCCTAGTCATTCCGTCAGAGCAGCAAAACTGAAGAGTCTTGCTTTCACTTCCTGCTGTGTCTGAACCTTAATCTCTGCTGGACCCCGGTACAGTGGCTTAGGGGCTTCTTTGCACACTGTTAGTGGTATAAACAATGCTATTTGCAAAGAGATGCTGTGGCTTCTATGGTATATATGGTCATTTTAAAAGTTCCTCTTAGCTTAGTCAGCTGGGGAAAATTAAAATTATTTTTTTTAAAAAAAGTCCCCTCCCCCCATATACCATACCTGCTACTGTATGAACATTTCCCCTCTAAAGAAACAGGATAGCTAGAACTAAATAGGGCCTGGCTACTGCCAAGGAAACCAACTAGCCAGGCTAGAGAAAAAGACAGCAAGGTGGCAACTCTTTTTTTGCATTTCAGTTGCCCGTCATCCTTGACTGTGACTGGTTATCTATCTGGGAACAGGGGAAGAGAGCCGAAGCAGAAGGATGGGGGTGGGGAAGGCAAATATGCCCTGTGCAGTGTTGTGTTTAATGAGGTGACTTCCAGTTGTACATGCAACAGAGGGCGGGGTACATTGTGTGACCTCTGACCCCCGCTGTCCATCTCCGCTTTTATCCGGGAGTTTTATGAGCTGCATAAGCCTCTCCGAGAGACCCACCACAGCCTTGGAGCATTGCCGGCAGATTAAAAATTGACAACAGCGCTGGGGAGAAGGGAAGAGAGAACAGAGGCGAGCATCTCGGGAGGGAGAGAGGGAGTGGGGAGAAGCTGGTGGTGGGACCCCAAGGGATTCTGAGCTCTTCTCCTTTCTTTCGACTTTGAACTTGGGCCCTTTTGACACACGGGCAGCTGACTTCAGGGTGAAACAATACGTCAAGTTAAACACATAGTTTGTCCCACTCCCTTCATGTCACGTGTGTGTGTGTGTGTGTGTGTGTGTGTGTGTGTGTGTGTGTGTGTGAGAGAGAGAGAGAGAGAGAGAGAGAGAGAGAGAGAGAGAGAGAGAGAGAGAGAGAGGGGTATTTTTTAAAACAAAATTCCAATTATTAAATTTTTATCCCTCCCAATGTGGAGCACAAGGCAGTGCGTGCATGCATGCTTCTCCCCCTCCTTAGTTTATCTTCACAACAACCTTGTAAGGTTGATTACGCTGAAAGAGCATGTCTGGCCAAAGTCACCCAGTGGTGAACTGAACATGGCCAAGTGGGGTTTGAATGGAGACTCCCCTGGCCCAGGTTATCCACTATACTACACTGGCGCTAAAATGTCAACAAAAGTATCCTTTTGAAGTGAATTTCACTTCACTTCTAGTCCAGGGTTTTAATACTGGACATCTGGGTTTTATGTCAATTATATGCATGCAAACTCGATTTTACGGGCTTGTCCTTTCCTTAAGAGATGACTGCTGCTGGGTTTTTGTGGGTTTTTTTTACTGTGATATTTTTAAGGTTTTAATGTTTACTGTTTTAATGTTTAAATTACTGCTCTGAATCTGGTTTTATGTTTTGTAAGCCACTTTGGGTGCCCTTCAGAGAGAAAAGTGGGGTACAAATGGAGTAAATGAAATGAAAAAAATAAATTTCAGGAATCCTCCCAAAGAGGAATATTTGGGAATTTTCAAGGGAAGCCAAATGAATTTCTGTAAGACCAAGGACATTTCTCAGGGGAAGACGCTACATGTCCCTAGATCTCATTGCAAATGTGCAGGATCAGAAACTGAACCTTGGAACAAGAGGAAAGGGCTAAGTCACCCTTTTACCCTTGTGCTCTCATCACGACGGAAACACCTCCTGAAGCTTCTACAGGCTGTGCGGATTTTTGTCAGAACAGCAGCAGATGAGGAAGGGCTAAATTACTCCCCATGCACCATGTGGTCTGATCCTGATTCCTAGTTAATGGCAATAGCTAGAACCATACTGCATGTGTAAAGCTGCAGTCCTGTACACTCTCTCTCTCTCTCTCTCTCTCTCTCTCTCTCTCTCACACACACACACACACACACACACACACACACACACACACACACACTGACCTGGGAATAAGTCTCATTGAACCCAGGTAGATTTACTTCTGTAGAGACTGGCATGGGATTGCTCTGTTAGACCAGGGGTGGCCAAACTTGCTTAAAACAGAAGAGCCACATACGATAAATTTCAGATGTTTGAGAGCCGCAAGAGAGATGTTTGAGAGCTGCAATATAAGAAGCATTTAAATTCTTAAATATATTTACTATACTCACCAATGATCATTAAACTTGTGTTTTAATCCAGCAGACTCTCAGCTTATACCTGGTCAATGATTATAAAGCTTGAAAATTTCTGATTTACCTTTTATATTAATTGTGGTGCAAAAAGGAGCTCAGCCAACATCTTTCCGAGAGTCGTACATTATACATCAAAGATGTACAATGTAATATGCAATGATGTGGCTCAGGAGCCGCAGTTTGGCCACCCCTGTGTTAGACAATATTCATTACGTTGGTGTGAATTGGTGTTGTGTGCAGAAGAGCATTTGAGCTATATAACAACATAAGAACATAAGAAGAGCCCTGCTGGATCAGGCCAAAAGGGCCCATCTAGTCCAGCTTCCTGTATCACACAGTGGCCCCACCAGATGCCTCAGGGAGCACACAAGACAACAAGATAACCTGTTTCCCGTTGACACTCCCTTGCACCTGGCACAGAGAAAACCCACTTCTAAAACCAGGAGGTTGCTTATGGCTTGTAACCTGTGATGGTCTTTTCCTCCATGAATCTGTCCAAACCCCTTTTAAAGGCATCTAGGACAGGTGCCATCACCACATCCTGTGGCAAGGAGTTCCACAGATGAATTACACGCTGGGTGAAGAAATATTTTCTTTTTCCCGTTCTAACTCTCCCTCCACTCAATGTTAATGCATGTCCCCTGGTTCTGGTGTTGTGCGAGAGGGAGAAGAATTTCCCTCTATCCACTCTCTCCATCCCATGCATAATTTTATACAATCATGTCCCCCCTCAGGCGCCTTTTTTCTAGGCTGAAAAGCCCCAGACGCTGTAGCCTTTCCTCATAACGGAGGTGCTCCAGCCCATGAATCATTCTGGTCGCTGTTTTCTGCACCTTTTCCAATTCAACTATATCCTTTTTGAGGTGTGGTGACCAGAACTGGACACAATACTCCAGATGTGGTCTTACCATCAATTTGTACAAAGGCATAATGATATTGGCCGTTTTATTCTCAATCCCTTTTTTAATGATCCCGAGCATGGAATTGGCCTTCTTCACAGCCAATGTATATGATATGTATATGATATGTATATGCATTAATTTTCAGTAAAACTTGCAGAGCAAACAAGGCAATGGGCTTGAAGTGGGGAAAAAAGATTTAGGAAACTGAAATGTCACTTAAAAATCTTCCTTCCTCAATAGTGTGGACTTTAAACTGTACCTATGCGGTGATGAGGAATCTGGCACAATTGAATCCAGCTATACAAGAAGCTCTGTTTCCAATCAAAAGATCTTTGCTATAACTTGTTCTCTGAGAGGAAACTGGGGCTTGGAGCCCTCAAGGGTCCAGTGTGAAGATATAACATGAAAAGAGACCCACAGTTGTTTCTGGAGATATGTTGATGATTTCCCTTTTTAAAAGATCCACTAAAAAAAAAGAAAAGATTTCAGCTTGAGTCTGGAAATGTTTTTTATTTTATATATTAAAACATAAAAACAATACATATTTCATCAAGTTATAGCAAGCACGAAGCAATACATCCTACTAGCATACTATTCACAATTTTCTACATATAATATCCAACTAAGCCAAAATATCACCCACATTCTATTCATTAAATCCGCATATCATCACATCGTTCTTCTCTCTCTTAAAAAATCAATAAATGGTTTCCAGTTATTCTCGAAAAGGTTAACTGACTTCTCCTTAATTAAAATTGTAAGTTTATCCATTTCAGCATAGTCTAAAACTTTCAGCCACCAATCTTCCAGGGAAGGTATCTCCGAATTCTTCCAATATTGTGCATATAAAATTCTTGCCGCAGCTATCATATATAAAAACATGGAAATGTGGATGATGATGACGGTACTTCTGGGAGAAGTAAAACAGCTTATTGCTCTGTGCCCAACTACTGCCTTCCTAGACAGCTGTCCCTCATGCAGTGACAATTTGTACGTGAAATGCTGCCATTGGTTAATGCTCTGCAGCGGCCAACTCTTGCACACCTCTGCACCCAGACACCTTTTCATCAGTCCCTGCAGCCTAGGTGGTGGGGGCCGGAGAGGGTGATGGGAGAGAGGGAAAGGGAGGGCCTGGTGGCTTTCCCAGAATTCCATGGCTGGTGGGGCCTGAGAATTCTTTCACGCACCCCACCCCCTGCTGCTCGAGGCTTCGATCATTGCTCATTCCGAGAGCAGACCATCCGCGGGGCTCCTCTTTTCCGCCTGCCATTGTGGGAATGAACACATCGTGCCTCTTGGTTTTATTGAAGGGCATCCACGAAGGCGTGAAGGCAGTTAACTCCTTGGGTGCCAGAGGCTCTTTGTCGGGATCCCCTATATGCAGGCTTGAGCCAGAGAGACAAAAGGCACGGAAAAGCATATCTCCACGGCTCAGTTTCAGGCAGCTGTGAAATTGCACAGGAATGGACAGGCCTGAAATACCAGCAAAACATTGGGCGTGCGTTTCATCTCCAAGCTTTGCACACCACCAGTATAGCATTATATGGGAGCTCTGGAAAAATACACGGGTTGGTTTCATCACCGTATGTGTATGTGTGTATGAGAGAGAGAGAGAGAGAGACAGACAGACAGACAGACAGACAGAGTACTGTTTCATTTACTACAATGGAAGGAGGCTCACCCAGAGGCATCGTATGGGGGGGTGGGGGGCCACCGCTCCCAGGCGCCAGGGGGGTGCAACTTACCCGGCAGCAGTGGTGAAAATGGTGGCGGCGGCAGCGAAAAGGCGCATTTTTGGCCCGGTGGCGGGTTAGGGTCGTTTGCACTGTAAATCGGGTGAAAAAATGCCCCAGGGAGGTTTTTTTGTGCTGAAAACACCGGAAGCGGCCTGATCGGGCCAAAGGGGGTGAGGTTTGGGCGGTTACGTGGGGGGGGAGTGTCCATCTGGGAATGGGATGCATCTGAATAGGGTTTAGATTTGCAGTTTAACTCCTGAGAAGGTTACTGAACCTTTAAGAGATGCACGGGGGAAACCCACCAGATGCAGCTTCTCTTGGCACTGTAGTTGCACATGGCAAAAAGTCAGCCTTCTATGCAACTCCAAGGTATAGGAACCTTTGAAGCACTGGGCCTGGCCACTCCTGCAGACTGCTTTCTGGGCCCCATGCAGACCCACTTTCCTCTGTCTGCATTCGTATTGCCAATGAGAGCACGAGGCAAATATGTTTCAGTTTGGCAGAGAAGGGCCGCTGGCGTTGTGTTTTGCAAGCCCTACAGAAGGCTCAACAGCATTTGTTAATGGGTTAACACCGCCTGGCTCTTAAGGACTGTTTAATTCACCCACATTTTTTCCCCTAGCTCTTCAGGCTATTTTGTAATGCCAAGCTGCTGTGCAAGGTCTAATGGCGACCTCACTGGGATGAAAGGAGCCTGGAAGTCTGCTATTATGCAGTCCGTGGAGAAGCTGGCGTTGAAGAATAGATGAATCGGAGACCTCTGACATCTGCCTGACGTGTACCATAGTCAGTGGCAGGGAAAGAGCAGCCACTTCTGGAGCAAACAAAAGCAGTTTTCATAGCAGGATGGGAAAGTTGGCTCTGTAGCGGATCGTCAAGGGCCCAGCCAACACCAGGCCTGCCTGCAAGATAGACATTTTGCAGCCCAATCCTGTTTACTCAAAAGTTCAAGGGGGTTATTCACAGGCGAGGGTGCATAGGATTGCTTAAATAGGAATAAATAAATGAATAAATAAATAGGAAGCTCTGGCATTCTGGGAGTCTGTCCCTTCTCCAAGGTTCCTACAGTAACAGCCCAATCTTACCGAGGATTGGGCTGATGGCCGGAGTGCGTTGCAACGGTGGAAGGCACTGTTTCAAAATGGCCGCCGACAGTGCCGCTCTCTTGGCGGCCATTTTGTGCATGCTGCTGCAAAAGGCAGCAGCGCCACAATACCACCACCGCTTCTCGCCGCACCTGCCAGAGCAGGTAAGGCAGCAATAGAGGCGGAGACGAGGTGAAACTGGGCGGGGCTGGGGAGGAAGGGGGCAGGGAAGAGGCAGGCGGGAGCCGGAGGCAATGACGCACGGCACGCTGGATCCTATCCCTTCTTTTCCAAGCCTCCCAGTGGGAAGGGGGAGGGCAGTGTGCAGGGAGTGGGCTGGATTCCCCCCCCCACTCATAGCATGTGCTCTGGTGGCGCAGCTGTATGCTATAGCATGGCGTGGGACAGAATTGGACTGCCAGAGGTATAGATTTCAGAACTATGTGACAGACAGGCTGTCTGAAAGTGACAGCTTTGGCCTGGAAGCCCCCGCCCCAAATCTCAGGTGTCCTGGTGTTGTGCAGCGGTAAGGGAAAGCATTTTGTACATTCTCAGGAGCACTGTCTTCTTTTTGCACATGCCTAAGGGCAAAAGCGGGTGGCGCAGTGGGTTAAACCGCTGAACCATAAGCTGTCGATCGAAAGGTCGGCAGTTCGAATCTGTGATGGGGTGAGCTCTCGTTGCTTGGCCAGCTCCTGCCAACCTAGCAGTTCCAAAGCAAGTTAATGCGAGTAGATAAATAGGTACCGCTTGCGGGAAGGTAAACAGCGCTCCGTGTTCCAGCCGCATGCTACGCGCTGCGGCAAGGAGAGTCACGCCGGCCACATGACCACGAAGGCGTCTTCGGACAACGCTGGCTCTTCGGCTTTGAAATGGGGATGAGCACCACACCCTAGAGTCGGACACGACTGGACTTAATTGTCAGGGGATACCTTTACCTTTTTAAGGGCAAAATGGAATGAGGAAGGTTCACCTTAGCCTGTTGCTCAAGAACCCACAAAAGCTTGAAGTCAGCTCGGTCTCTGGCGCCTGAGCTAAACTGTAAGTCCTCGTCCCAGTCCCTCCCTCCCTCCCTCCCCGGCCACCATAGCCTGCATTCCAACTATTGAGTGCATTCTTCCTGAAGGTACAGTCGGACCGATCTCGGGTTTCAGTAAAGGGTCATTGCTCACCTCCTCCTGTGAGGTGTTTATTGTAACCTACCCTTGAAAGTTCTCAGGCCAAGGGAGAAACGTGAGTTCCTTGGGAAAATTCCATCTGGGATTGCTCCAGTGGTGCCATGCCATCCGTAAGCGCATGGGCCTAAAATATATGTGGCTCCTCTCATCAAATCCATTGCAATAAATTTCTGACTGCTGCCCCTAAGACCTTGAATAAACTCATTCGTTTCTGGAGTGTTTTGGGCATAGTGTGTGTGGGGGGGGGGTGGAAGGGAGAGACTTTAGTCTGTTAAACCAGATGAAGCAGCTGCATGACAGGTTAGCCAAACCGATCCTCCTAGAATCCATTCAGGGGCACTTCTAAAACCGGCCTTTCCAAGCTTTTTGTCAGCAAGCTTGACAAGACATAACATAAGAACATAAGAAGAGCCCTGCTGGATCAGGCCAAAGGCCCATCTAGTCCAGCTTCCTGTATCACACAGTGGCCCCACCAGATGCCTCAGGGAGCACACAGCCAACAAGATAACCTGTATCCTGTTGTCACTCCCTTGCACCTGGCACAGAGAGAACCTACTTCTAAAACCAGGAGGTTGTTTATGGCTTGTAACCTGTGATGGTCTTTTCCTCCATGAATCTGTCCAAACCCCTTTTAAAGGCATCTAAGCCAGGTGCCATCACCACATCCTGTGGCAAGGAGTTCCACAGATGAATTACACACTGGGTAAATAAATATGTTCTTTTATCCGTTCTAACTCTCCACTGAATTTTAATGCATGTCCCCTGGTTCTGGTGTTGTGCGAGAGGGAGAAGAATTTCCCTCTATCCACTCTCTCCATCCCATGCATAATTTTATACATCTCAATCATGTTCCCCCTCAGGCGCCTTTTTTCTAGACTGAAAAGCCCCAAACGCTGTAGCCTTTCCTCATAAGGGAGATGCTCCAGCCCACGAATCATTCTGGTCGCTCTTTTCTGCACCTTTTCCAATTCAACTACCGTATTGGTCTGAGTATAAGACTCACTTTTTTCTCCTAATTTAAGTTTTTAAACTAGGGGTGCGTCTTATAATCAGGCTGTTGCAATTTAATGCCAGTGATTTAATTCATTTTTTTTAATACTCGGGACAATACGGGTATATCCTTTTTGAGGTGTGGTGACCAGAACTGGACACAATACTCCAGATGTGGCCTTACCATCGATTTGTACAAAGGCAGAATGATATTGGCCGTTTTATTCTCAATCCCTTTTTTTAATGATCCCGAGCATGGAATTGGCCTTCTTCACAGCCGCCACACACTGGGTTGACACTTTCATCGACCTGTCCACCAGTACCCCAAGATCTCTCTCTCTTGATCCGTCACGGACAACTCAGAACCCATGAGCGTATATGTGAAATTTTGGTTTCTTGCCTGAATGTGCATCACTTCGCACTTACTTACATTGAAGCACATCTGCCATTTTGCTGCCCATTCTCCCAGTTTGGAGAGATCCTTCTGGAGCTCTTCACAATCCCTGCTGGTCTTCACCACCCAGAAAAGTTTAGTGTCATCTGCAAACTTGGCCACCTCACTGCCTATCCCCGACTCCAGGTCATTTATGAATAAGTTGAAAAGCACCAAGACCGATCCTTGGGGCACACCGCTTTTCACCTCTCGCCATTGTGAAAATTGCCCATTGACTCCCACTCACTGTTTCCTGGTCTTCAACCAGTTCCTAATCCACAAGAGGACCTGCCCTCTTATTCCCTGACTGTGGAGTTTTCTCAGGAGCCTTTCATGAGGGACCGTGACAAACGCCTTCTGAAAATCCAGATATATAATATCCACGGGTTCGCTCGCGTCCACATGCCTGTTGACCTTTTCAAAAATTCTAAAAGGTTTGTGAGGCAAGACCTCCCCTTGCAGAAGCCATGCTGACTCTCCCTCAGCAAAGCTTGTTCTTCTATGTATTTTAAGATTTTATCCTTAATGAGACTTTCCACCATCTTCCCTGGAACAGATGTTAGGCTGACCGGCCTGTAGTTTCCCGGGTCCCCCCTCCTTCCTTTTTTAAAGATTGGCGTGACATTAGCTATCCTCCAATCCTCTGGCACAGTGGCCGTTTTAAGGGACAAGTTGCATATTTTGGTCAAGAGGTCAGCAACTTCATTCTTGAGTTCCTTCAGAACTCTTGGGTGGATGCCATCCGGGCCTGGTGATTTATTGATCTTTATTTTGTCAATTAAGTCTGAGACATCTTCTCTTTTAACCTCTATTTGACTTAATTCATTAGTCAGGGGAGGCCGTTTAGGCAGCGGTATTTGCCCGAGGTCTTCTGCCGTGAAGACAGCCATTCTTCATAATACCCTTTTTAAGGATTGTCCTGATGTTCCTGCTTCATGTTCTACAGACCCTCATCATATGGACCTTCCGTTCCGTTTCTCCTCGTGCTGAATGTCTCACCTTCTCGTATATCGCAACGACGGTAGCCCTTGGGAAAACTACATTACCCAAGGGCTGCTTGTGGCCTAGCATGCTTTACCTCAGCACACCATGTGCTGAAAAGGAATGAGACCTTTCTTCCTTCCGCTTGCCACTTGCCAAGCTAAAATGGTGCTTGCAATATCATAAGAACAGAGGTTCTCAACCTGTGGTACGCGTACCCCTGGGGGTACGCAAACCGACAAACAAAGGGTGGCAAAAACTGAAAAAAGGGTGGCTAACAGTGTAAGACGAGTAATTTTAATGATTACATTTTACATTTTAATAATTAATTTAATTTAATTAATTAATGCTAATTAATTAATCGGCACAGCGGGTACTTCAAAAAATTTGCCGTGCCAGGGGGTACACTTGGTGAAAAAGGTTGAGAACCCCTGCATTAGAACATACTACGAGCCTTGCTGGGTCAGTCCAGATGGCCATTGAGTCCCGCAGCCTATTTCCCAGAAGTTTCCACAAACAGGGCATGAGGCCGAGGGCATCAGTCTTTCCACATTTATTTTATTTATTTTTCACATTTTTATACCACCCTTCCTCCAAGGAGCTCAGAGTGGTGTACATATTTCCTCCCCTCCTTTTTGTCCTCACAACAACCCTGTGAGGTAGGTGGGGCTAAGAGATAGTGACTGGCCCAAGGTCACCCAGGAAGCTTCGTGGCTGAGTATGATTGTATGATCCGCAAACAGTATGCAGTATGCAAAGAGGTCTATCGTCTGCGAACAAGGAGGTGCCATTTAGTTATCCTGGCTAATAGCCATTGATAGACCCAATGTCCCTGAGTTGGAGGAGCATTGCTAATGGGGACGCAGCAAGCCAGGAATTCCTCCTTAGATATGCGGAACAAACAGTGCCTTTGATTTCAGAGCACTGCTTAAGAAACCCTCCTGTTGATGTTAGCAGTGGGGCCTTGGCAGCCCTTCAGCTACTGTGCAGTTTTTGCACAAACACTGTTACGGTGACCGTGGTGCAGAAGACATGAGAATTGCTCTGGGAGTCGGGGCTTGTTGGGGAGTAGAAACACGCAACACCTGGGGAGGAGGAAGCTGCATGGTCACGCTGCCTGCACTGAGTAAGCTGCGGCTAACCCTCGCCACATTGCGGAGTCGATGTAAAATAAACAGAGCAGCGGACAGCTTGCAAACTCAGGAATGCATTGGGCATTTGATTGGCTGTATGCTCTCTCCCATTCTCTCTCTCGCCGTACAAAGCTTGTAAGCTTTGATTCTCTCTCTCTCTCTCTCTCTCTCTCTCCCCCCCCCCCTTTCTTGGCAGTGTTTTTGGAAAGACACTTTGAGGGATTTCACAGTAAATAAACCTTCTTGCTTGCAAAGAGCCTCCAAAGAATAATTGGAATAAGATTGCTGTCCTCAGCAGTAATGGGGCAGACCGCTTGTACGCCGACAAGAGCAGTTCCTCCAGGCTTCTACTACTGAGCTGCAGCTGTGATTGTCCTGGATCTTCAGTCGTTGCTGCTGGAAGCTGGGAGTGAGCAGATGAGGCCTCTGCTAGAAGAGTTGACAGGCATCCCTTGAAGGGGGAAAGAAAAGGATAAGGCTGGTGTCCAGTACTGGCATCACTGGGCAAGGAGGCGACAGGGCTAACCCTGCCATGAACCAAGGTGAAGCGGACTGCCTCAAAGAGCAGATTGTGGGCCAGTGCTCAGGGATGCCACAGCGACCTACAAAGCAGGATATGCCAAAGAAAGCAGGTGAAATGGCAACACGGTGCTTTGCTTTTCTCTCCCTAATAGAAAGGTAGCAAATGGTCATTCCAAAATGATTCGTGGGCTGGAGCAGCACCTCCCTTAGGAGGAAAGGCTACAGCGTCTGGGGCTTTTCAGTCTAGAAAAAAGGCGCCGGGGGACACACATGATTGAGACGTATAAAATTATGCATGGGATGGAGAGAGTGGATAGAGGGAAATTCTTCTCCCTCTCGCACAACACCAGAACCAGGGGACATGCACTAAAATTGAGTGGAAGGGAGAGTTAGAACAGACAAAAGAAAATATTTCTTCACCCAGTGTGGAATTCATCTGTGGAACTCCTTGCCACAGGATGTGGTGATGGCACCTGGCTTAGATGCCTTTTAAAAGGGGTTTGGATAGATTCATGGAGGAAACGTCCATCACAGGTTACAAGTCATAAGCAACCTCCTGGCTTTAGAAGTAGGGTTTCTCTGTGCCAGGTGCAAGGGAGTGACAACAGGAAACAGGTTATCTTGTTGGCTGTGAGCTCTCAGAGGCATCTGGTGGGGCCACTGTGAGATACAGGAAGCTGGACTAGATGGGCCTTTGGCCTGATCCAGCAGGGCTCTTCTTATGTTCTTATGTACTTATGTTCATGGGCAGGCACTGGAAGAGTTCTGCTGTTGGTCCACCTCTGTGCCCATAGTCAAGCAAAAACAATATTGTACCAGGTACACATATCATTAAGGCCATTAAGGTATATATTAAGGCCAGCGGGTGGCGCAGTGGGTTAAACCGCTGAACCATGAGCTGTCGATCGAAAGGTCGGCAGTTCGAATCCGCGACGGGGTGAGCTCTCGTTGCTTGGCCAGCTCCTGCCAACCTAGTAGTTCCAAAGCATGTTAATGCGAGTAGATAAATAGGTACCGCTTGCGGGAAGGTAAACAGCGCTCCGTGTTCCAGCCGCATGCTACGCGCTGCGGCAAGGAGAGTCATGCCGGCCACATGACCATGGAGGCGTCTTCGGACAACGCTGGCTCTTCGGCTTTGAAATGGGGATGAGCACCACACCCTAGAGTTGGACACGACTGGACTTAATTGTCAGGGGTCACCTTTACCTTTACTTTACACATATCAGAGGAAAGCTGGAGACTAGAGTATGGATCTGCCTTGGGGATAAGGCTAAATTGCATCCAATCGAAGGATGACACTGGTCATGGTAAGGGGTAGAGATAATTTGTTGCTAACGTATTTGGACAGATTTCATGGTGCCACAACGGGCTTCATTGAAGTGGAAATGTAGAGGCAGCATCTTCCTTACAGAAAGCTGAGATTTTACAGAAACCATCGAAGCTGGAGTTAGTCCTGAATCCCTGGCTGTGGTGCTTGACTCAGCAACTGTTGTGATAACACGAGTCCAGCCTGCCCGTGTCTGGCTTATCTCTGCTTCTTAGTCTTAAGCAATGGCCTGACTGCAGAGCTTATTCTTGATTCCTGATTTACTGCAGTCGTGCCTGATGGTGCATCCATCACCATTGGCTGACATCAGTAGCAATCTATCATTTCCCTGAAAGATTCTCCCTCTCTCTTTGGGGAGGACAGTGAGATATCTGCCTGGCTTGCTACCTTTGGGTAAAAAGGTCAGCTGTCTGGCATTGACTGTGAGATACAGCCAGGCCTGGAATTTTTAAGGATGAAATAACATAAGCTCAGGGTATGTGCCTTGCTGTTTTCCACTTTTAAAAGATTTGATTTATGGAAGCTGAAATAATCCTATTACATTCCCAAGGAACGGAGAGGCTCCGGTCATAGCTCTTGCGTTCACCGTGGTTCCAATACAATGCTCAAGCTGTTCTGAGTTTTGTTCATGCTCTGTAACTAAGGGTGATTGAGGAGCTAGCTGCACATGAGAAGGACTGGCCCATCGTTCAGTAGAAAAGCATGTGCTTTGCATCTAGAAGGCAGTGATGTAGACTTGAGTCTATTGACTCGGACTCAAGTCAGACTCAAGTCGTAGCCATGACTTGACTCGTACTTGACTCGTACTTGACTTGACTCGTACTTGTAAAAGACTCGACTCGACTTGGAGCCTTTTACGACAAGTTGAATTTTATTCAGGTTTAAACCCGTTTCCCCCATTAAACAGATAAGGACTCGCAACCAAAGACTCGGGACTTGGGGGCAAAGACTGGGGACTTGACTTGAGACTTGGACTCAGAGACTTAAGAACATAAGAACATAAGAAGAGCCCTGGTGGATCAGGCCAAAAGCCCATCTAGTCCAGCTTCCTGTATCACACAGTGGCCCCACCAGATGCCTCAGGGAGCACAAGACTTGGGACTTAACTGGAGACTTGGAGTCAGAGACTTGATCTACATCCCTGCTAGAAGGTCTCGGGTTCAATCCCTGGTATCTCCAGGTTAGGTCTGGGAAATAACTATCTCGAAACCATGGTAAGCAGCTGCCAATCGATGTAGACAATAATTTTTGGTTGATTTTGCACACACAAAACAAAACTCAGTCGTGCACTCTGCTGAATACTTCACCCATGCTCCAAACAAGGCTGGGCTGGGATTTGAGCCTGAGTTCCCAGAAACGTGGGAGGGTCCAAGACAAAGACAATGAAACCACCAAGGCAAAGAGGGCAGGAAGTAGTTTTGGGAGTGACTTTAAATCACTGTCATAGGTGCTGGCAGCACAGCAGGAATCTTCTGACCACCCCTGGTTTAGATATGACTTTGTTAGGCAGGAGACAGGTGATGATATTTTTTTTTAAAGGCTTGGATCCAAGGATGTGCTTGGGCAAGCCCAGTGGAATCTTTGGAGTGACAGATCCTCGACGTTTGAAAAGCAGCTTGCGCTCTGGCATGGCGGAGATCTGTCACTCCAAAGGAAGCCATCAAAGATTCCACGGGGCGCGCCTAACCACATCTTCGGAGCCAAACCAAGGTTTGGATCCAGCCCAGAGAGTTGTAGGTGGTACAACTGGGCCATCGTTGCTTGGGATTTGCATACTCATTTTCTTCTCTCCCCCCGCCTCCATTGTTATTTGCTAAATCAATTTTGAAGCTTTTTCTTGTGCTTTCGAGCCTTTGAAACCTATGTCATCAGCGGTGGTCATGAGACAACAGAGAAGAGTGCAGAACGCACAGGAAACGATAACTCATTCTCTCGGAAAGAAGAGCCATTGACTTCCAAAGGTGTTCCTTCTGTGACCAATACTTAGAACCGTGGCCCTCGGCTACAAATGGGGCAGCTGTAAGCCTCCAACCAGGATTTTTACAAGCATTTCTTCCATTTTCTAGTAAAATATTAAAGCGGCAGATGTTTTAAAAAAAGAGAAACATGAAGGGAGTAGAAGTACAATAGAGCCTTGTTTCAAAGAGAGAGGGTCTCAGCCCCACGGCTCTGTGTTGAAAAGTGTGTTGGAATATCCAAGTTAATCCTTTGAATGTAAATATCCGGGGGCCAAATTCTATTATTAGCAGACACAGAGGTGTTTCCCCCCCACACACACACACACTCGATTGAAACATCCACCTTTTGTACTGATATTGATATGCTAGACACTTCCAACAGCACATCAAACTGTCTTATACTGAATCAGGCCCAGATCAATACTGCCCACCCAGATCAATACTGTCTACACCAGGGGTTCTCAACCCCTTCCTGGCCAAGTACCCACTCTCCTGCTGTGTACTACCGGAAGTGACTGGCGCTGACATACCGGTAATTGCCAGCTACTTCTGTGTTTTCAGGTTTTCGGAGGCCAGAAAACACAGGTAGGAGGCTCTTGGCAGGTGGGAAGGTTCTTCTCAGCATTCCCAAGAGGCTCAGCCAAAGGCAGGAGCCTCTTGGGAGTGAAAACGTGCCACCGAAAGTGTCGCGTCGGAGAGGGGTTTCAGTGGTCCGGCAGTCCGAGTACCACCAGAAGTTGGCCGAAGTACCACTGGTGGTACTAGTACCACTAGTTGAGAACCCCTGGTCTACACAGACAGGTTGTGTGACTCCAGCATCTCAACCAGGGGTCCTAGGATCCTGTCTTATACTGAATCGGACCGTTGATCCATGTAGCTCAGTACTGTCAGGATGGTGTAGTGGTTTGGGAGTCGGACTTAGACCTGGAAGATCCAGGTTCAAATCCCCGCTCAGCCACGAAGCTTCCTGGGTGACCTTCGGCCAGTCACTATCTCTCAGCCCCATCTACCTCACAGGGTTGTTGTGAGGACAAAAAGGAGGGGAGGAAATATGTACACCACTCTGAGCTCCTTGGAGGAAGGGCGGTATAAAAATGTGGAAAATAAATAAATAAATAAACTGTCAGGGTCTCTCCAGGGTTACAGACAGGATTTGTTTCTCTGCCCTACCTGGAGGTTGAAACTGAGACCTTCTGCAGGCAAAAGCGTGTTCTCCACCATTGAGTCATGGCCTTTCCCAGCCCTACCTGGAGGTGCCAGGATTTGAATCTGGAACATTCTGCATGCAAAGCGTATGCACCCGATGATAATCAAAGGTGACCGTCTATTGATTCAGCCCATTGATCTGTCCAGGTCAGTAGTACTGTCCACAAAGACTAGGTGACGTCTCCAGTGCTTCTCAGACAAAGATCTTTCTCACCTGAGCCGTTATCTCTACCACGGAGTGACAGCTCCTCCTTGGCTGGATGTTCTGACAAAGCTGACTAGCCCCAGTAGTTTCCTCCATAAATGTTTTTTTTTTTTTTTTTAGGTAGCCAAGAGGTAAGGATCATATTCTCTCCTAAATGAAGAGGCCAGTTTGTGGCTCGGAGTGGGTGCTCTGTTCTTTGGTTACCAGAATGGCACGACTGTTTTGTGCATATGCCTGTTAATCTCAACTGCATGTGACAACCAGACGAAACTCTGAGCCAGATGGGAAACATGGAAAATCCATCGCTAGGCTACGTTTCGCTGGTTGATCTATTTCCAAACTGTCTAAATCCACTTCTCACCACCTCTCCTCCCCCCCCCACCCCATCCACCAGCTCAGAGGCATAATTGAGACCAGCTCCTGCCAGGAATGGCAAACAGCTAGAGCTGCAGGGTTCAACGTTGTAGGCATCTTAAGATGAAATGAGTCTTTGCACAGTATTCTCAGCCTTGAAATTGTAAACCCACAGATAACCATGGACTATGCTGGATGCATTCAGATAGATTTAGCAGATTTGCTGGCTTCAAACGTCCTGGAGAGATGGTGGTTTTGGATGACAGCAAATATGCATTTGCTACTCAGCCACTGGTAGTGATCGTTTTGGTTGAGAAGCATGTCTGTTTCTGCAGTTCCTTTTATATGTCACTGTTTCGTGGTGCTTTGTTCTCATGAAACAGCGACTCCAAGCTGGATGTTCAAAAGACCAAAAAACTAGAGCAGGACCCAAACTATTATGAAATGAAATTGATCTCATCAGAATTATGGCACAATCCTAATCATTGCTAGCACCAGTGCAGCAGCCACTGCGCCGGCCTAGGCTGTCGCAAACGTGCCGTAAAGCATGTTGGGTTAGAAGCACTGGCAGGAAGGCCTGCGCCTTCGCTCCGGAGCCAGTGGAGAATGGGATGCCCGTCGGAACAGGCAAGAGCACTGGCGTCACTGGAGCATGGCGGGGGGGCGGGCCGCCAGGGGGTGACGCGCGCTAGGGGGTGACGCGCACACCCCCGCGCGCGTCACCTCTGTGACGCGCAACACCCTCTGGACGCTCCGAGGCCGGCCCGGGAGCCGGCCCGGGAGCCGGCCTCGGAGCGTCCGACCCTGTCGGCGCTCCAGGGCCTTCTGAAAGAAGGCCCATGCAGCGCGTTCATCCGGGTATTTTTCGGATTTTCGCGCATGCGCAGAGACCGTTTTGAGGGCATTTTGCCCTCAAAACGGTCTGCGCATGCGCGAAAATCCAAAAAATACCCAGATGAACACGCTGTATGGGCCTTCTTTCAGAAGGCCCTGGAGCGTCCGCAGGGCGACGCAGGGGGGGGGAGCCGGGTCACACACCCCGCACCGCGATATCAGAGCGTCACTAGGGTGACGCGCGCTCCCTGCCCCAGGGTGATGCGTGTCCTAGTGACTCTACTGGGCAAGAGTTGCTCAGAGCAGCGCAGGGGCAGGAAAAGGACAGGGGGAGGGCAGAGACGTGGTGTGATGGGGTGGGTGGAGATGGGGCAGATTGGGCCCAGGAGGGAGGCAGGATCAGCAACACTGGCACACGCCGAATCTTATCCCCCTTCCCAGGTACTGAAACCCGACACGAGGCAGCTCGGACGTGCGCCGGCTAATTAGCAGGCACCGATCTGAGTTGTTCCATTGAGCAGGCTGGGGCTTTACCTGGGGTAAGAAGGTGGATGTTCCCTTACCTAGAGGAGTCCTCCAGCCAACTCAATCTGCACATAGGATGTAGCGCGGCCCCCCTGCGTCGGTACTGGTTAGGATTCAGGTGCCCATCCCCTCTGAAACATTCCGCAGATGCTTCTCCTGAGCTAGTTGACCATGTTTGGCAGTGACCAACTACATCACCCACCCCAGCATCTCCTCCTCTTTCCCCCATGTTAATATTTACTATTATAGTATACATGAAGTAGTGTCATCACAGGCCATTTTGAGACTGGCCCCACCTCCCCAAGCCACTGTTTTGTGACACTCTTCATCTCCCCAAGCCACCATTTAATGTTGGTAGCTCCCAAGAAGACTCTGGGCGGGGGGGGGGGGAATGGTACCTCTCAGAAGCCCAAAATCTGCCCATCTCTGAACGAAATTAGAAAGCTGGTTTAAAACTGGCTAAACACAAAACTTGCTCTTGGAGCTTAGTATGGGAAGCTGGGATTCTCTGTTTCCGATTCCCATTTGTATTTCTAGCTTGCCTTTTGCACCATGCACCCCTCCCTTGAGGTGCAAAGCCATTGGCTAGCCCCGACCAATGGCCCTCTCTCGCTCCTATCCCACGTGTTCCTGGGATGACTTAAATAGCTGCCTGCGATGCCGCCCGAGCTTACAGTATCTCTCATCTCGAGATACTAGCAGGGAGTTCACCAGCAGGCACAAGGCATCTTGTTCAGATTTTCTCAGCCGGAGGTCTTGGCAGCAACGCTTCATTTCCGGAGACAGAATGAGCTTTTAATCTACCAAGAGAAAACTTATTTGGGGAGAGAAAAGGAGAGAGGGTAAAGAAAAGTCATAAAACTCTGATAAGTGAAGCCACATTAAAAAACTGTCAGTGTTTGCTCTCGGAACATTTGTGATTGGAAGGAACAAGTACTTTTCAAGCCGGTTGCTCTGCATGTGTTTCCATTTCTGCGGGAGATGGACACATTCTGACAGGCCTCAGAGCCCCCCCCCCTTTAACTTTGCAGAGTCCAACCAAGCAGGAAATAGAAGAAGCGGACATTTCATCCCCATTCCAGAGGTGGAGGTGTGTGTGTGTGTGTGTGTGTGTGTGTGTGTGTGTGTGTGTGTGTGTGTGTGTGTGTGAAGCTCATAGTCCAACTCGACATTGAACATCTTGTAGATATTTCATTTGGAATCAAAAGTCGTCCATGCCCACAGTTTTGTATTCTGTCTTTCACTCAGATGACAATGCTACATCGAGAGCCCAGCTTTCCTCCACAAAACATTGTTCTTCACTCCCACCCTTTTTATCCTCGCAACCGCTCAGAAGCAGAGTTGATTGGCTCAAGGTCACCCAGAAAACTTTATGGCTGAGCAGGGACTTGTACCCAGGTCTCACACATCCTTCTCTGGCACTTAAACCCCTAAACCATGCTGGCTCCCTTAAAACTTTAACTCCTAACAGCCCAATCCTAACTAAACTCCTGCACGGTGATGCAGCGGTGCTGGCGTGGGTTGCACTGCATCCCATGGGGGAGTTTTGGCTGCTGGAGGTCTCCTCGGGGTAAGCCCCGGCAGCCACAATGGGTCAACTCAGACCTGTGTCAGTTGTATTGCTGACGCCAGTCCACGTTGATCCCTGCAGGCAAATCGGGCTTGGGAAGGGGGGTTGGATATGGCATTAGCCGGCACCACCGATCCCACCCCCTCCCAGGCCCAATCCGTCCATCCCCTCCCCTATTGCCACCCTCCCCCCCACCCCTGTGCTGGACTTACCTGGGCCGGCAGTCATCCAAACAGCTACTGGCATCAGGGCTATTCAGAGGAATTTTATCAGGGGGTACAACGTTTCTTTTGGGCCCCTTCCCTACATATGAATTTGGCTCCTGGGGCCCCCTTTCTTGCTCCAGGACCCCCGTTTTGACCCATTTTTTGCCCTGGGCCCAGTACAAATTACCCCCTTAACCTCCCTCTCAGAGGCCCTGACTGGCGTGCCCAGAACTCATGCTGTCGCAAAGCGCTTTATGGCTGGATGGCTGGATTGGGCCATTGGTCTTTACAGACTTGAAGAGGTTTTAAAGTCTCCAAAATCACACACACACACACACACACACACACACACACACACACACACACTCTCCTCATTGGTGGGTCAGCCCAGATTACGGCTGTAGATTGGAGATTAGATTGTTACCCCTGCTCCAGAGGAGCTACAAGTTACACAACCTTATATGAAATCCATCAAGCTCAGTACTGTCTAACCCGAGCAGTTACAGCAGCTCTCCCAGGTTTCAGACAACAGTCCTTCCCAGCCCTACCTCTATGGAACAGCCAGGAATGGAATCTGGGACCTTCTGCATGCCAAACAAATACCCCACCACAGAGCTAAATCCCCTCTCCCTTCCAAGAGTTTGCTAGAACACTTTCATTTTAGACTGACACGTGATACTTTTCCAGGTGTATTCTAAATATTTGGCACAACACAAGTGAAATTCCAAGCAAACTTCAGAGTTCGTCCTAAGGAGAAACATCTGAGAAGTTTCAAGGGAAGCCCAACAAGTTTCTAGAAGACCAGTAAAAGACTCAAGAGTGCTGTGCTCAGCCCATGGCTAGGCCTCGCTGTGGCACTATCCTTCTTTGTTGCAACTGGTCATTGAAGGAATCGACTGAAGGCGTTTTGTATCTCTGGCTGTCCCTCTCTCTGTGTGGGACGGAGTTGTTGGAATCCATCTACAGCAGAGCCAGACACGCTAGGCCCAGGGCTGGGAGAGAGGGGGCCGAGTGTGCTATACTGGCTCATCTCCCTGTCTGACACCGAGGAGGATCCAAGAAGGAGATGAGCCAACTGGAATTTACTGCCATTACCTCTTGGCAGGCATGAGTGCCTGTATACATCACTTCCTGTGCTTTCTTTTCCATTCGTTGCTGGCCAACTTAAATGGCCCAGATTGAGGTTTTGGCATCTTAGGAGTCAAGCCTGTCTTTATTTTCAAGCTTCGAGACTTGCCAGATTACTAGGAAGACCTTTAGCACCAAAAGAATAACCAGGCTGGAGACAGATATTTTCTTTCCTTTTTTTTTTTTAAGGTAGTCAACAATTAAGGTTAGGCTTACCATCCGTACCGGTTTTTCCGGGACAGTCCCGGGAATTGGCCACGATTCCCGGTTCTGTCCCGGCCCGGTTTCCAGAGGGATGGCCCCCGCCACCGCCGCCATCTTCTTCTTAGGAGAGATTTCATTCTATATATTTAAATTTCATTTATTATTACCTTTTACATTTTTAATTATTTAATTAATTGAATGTGGGGGGGACTGTGGGGGGGTGTCCAGGTTTGGGGGTGCCAAAATATGGTAACCCTAATTAAGGTAATTGTTATGATCGAGCTATGATTACTCCTGGTGCATGCACATTAGTTTGCCTTGCGATCATCTCTGGTCAAGCAGCCATTGAAGTTTGTGAAACAGAACAAAAAGCTTCCAAAAGGCTACGGAGTGAGACAAAAGAAACGAATGGGCTCATCACAGATAAGTCTGGACATAGAGAACTGCCTTCAGCTGAGTCCAATCATTAGTCCAGTGTTTCCCAAACTTTTTTACCTGCGGCTCCCTTGACCATTGGCGACGGTTGGCTCCCCATTACATGATGTTGATGCCTGCCAATTGGCATTGCAATGCTTTCTAAGAGGATTCAGCGACACTCTGTGGCAGTGTTTCTCAAACTGTGGTTCGGGACCCACTTGATGGGTTGCGACCTGATTTCTGGTGGGTCTCAGGTGATGGAAAGATCTGATAAGTAATTGCCACAAGCCCTGAGGCTATTCAAAAATCAGATAGCTGCTCATTGCTCTTCAAAGAGTAGAGCTCCTGCAGTTTGCAAGATAGCTGCTAATTACCCTGCAAACAGCTGAGCTCCTGCAGTTTGCAAGCTTGCGTAAATATAGGGAGATAAATGTTTGAGTGTCTTGTACAGAGACACTCTTTATCGGGTGGGTCCCGATAGAGTGTCATTTTAAAAAGTGGGTCCCGGTGCTAAAACGTTTGAGAACCACTGCTCTGTGGCTCCCCTGGCTGGTATCCACGGCTCCCCTGGGAGCCGTGCCTCCCAATTTGGGAACCACTGCATTAGTCCACTGAAGCCGGTATTTTCATCACAGAGTGGCAGTGGTTCCCTAGGGTTTCAGACAGGGAGTCTGTCTCAGCCCTACCTGCAGATACGAAGTAGGTATTTCATTCAAAATCACAGATATTCCATCCTCCAATTACTGAGGAGATGATCTCCTGATGGTTTGCTCCCATTGTTGGACAATCCACTGACCATCCTAAACTCTTAAGTAGCAATAGTATCGGCACCAAAATTTCACACGCACGTAAATAAGAACTGAATTCCCGGATTCCTCACAAGGGGAACTATCTGAGAATTTTCAAGGGAAGCCAAAAACATTTCTATAAGTCAAGTGATATTTCTTTGGGGGAATCGCTGCCCATTCCTAATAGAAACCTGCCTAACAAAGGAACGTTCATTCAGAAGCCATCACAAAAGAATAAAGGAAATAGTTAATTGGAGAGGTGGGATATCAAAGGACAATGCTATTATTGTCAAAAAGTTAACTAATGATATATGAGTTTGTATTTGCACTTCCCAACACAATAAACATTTAATAGGATAAAAATTAGTGGTTAAATGGACTTCTTGGTTTTTCAGTTGAGGTCAGCTAAGACCTGAATTCTGGAGTAGCCCATGAAGTTCCCAGCTTATTTATACTAATATGCTATGTCCCAGTGATGTAGACTTGAGTCTATTGACTCGGACTCAAGTCGCATCAATGACTCGACTCGGACTTGACTCGGTGATTGTAAAAGACTCGACTCAGACTTGACTCGGCAATTGTAAAAGACTCGACTCGACTCGAGACTTGGAGTCTTTTATGACAAGTTGAATTTTATTCAAGTTTAAACCCATTTCCTCCATTAAATAGATAGGAACTTGCAACTCACAACCAAAGACTCGGGACTTGGGGGCAAAGACTTGGGACTTGACTTGAGACTTGGACCCAGAGACTTGGGACTTGACTTGAGACTTGGAGTCAGAGACTTGATCCACATCCCTGCTATGTCTCTCTTATTCCATTGCCCCAGGAGAGTGAGACAAAATGAATCAAATAGAACAGCAACATGGAAAACCAAATCTTTTTAAATATTGTGATTGGAAGGGATGTCTGGCATAAGCCTGTGTTTTCTGCCGATGCTACAGCATCACTTGGCCAAAATGAATAGGAATTTGGAAGGCCGAAGTGAATGAAGTTTTTTAAAAATATGTACCACCCAATAGAACATTCTGTGTTTCCTTGTCGCATAAAAATTCTCTCGTCCTTTTGCTCTTCAAGATCTAAACATTCCCTGACAGATGAGGATTAGGCAGAGTGTCTCTCTGTCGGGAAGGTTAGATAGCTTGAGGTTTGTCAGAAGCTGATTTATAACTAATTCTGTAACTCATCAAGGAGCATGGTTAAGAGGATGAATAACAGTTTACGATCGCCTTTGAGGCGAAATTTCAAAGAAAACAATTCTTGGCTATCATCAAGTTTATGCGGGTTCTGCTCTATCTGCTCTGAAAAAGCCTTGGGGAGAGTCACGACAATCCATGAATCCCAAATGTTGACACGGCCTTGGAACATCTCTACAGAGCATTCAATTTATTACTTTTATTTTAATCAAAATATCAGTGTGCACATGTGTGTGTAGAGAGAGAGAGAGAGAGAGAGAGAGAGAGAGAGAGAGAGAAAGATATGCAGATATAGATACAGATATAGATGTCCACTGAACCATGAGCTGTCGATCGAAAGGTTGGCAGTTCGAATCCGTGCGACGGCTCCTGCCAACCTAGCAGTTCGAAAGCAAGAAATTGCAAGTAGATTAATAGGTACCGCGTCAGCAGGACAGTAACAGTGTTCCATGCGCCTCGGTGTTGAGTCATGCCGGCCACATGACCATGGAAACGTCTTCGGACAGCGCTGGTTCTTCGGCTTTGCAACGGAGATGAGCACCGCTCCCTAGAGTCGGACACGACTGGACTTAATTATCAAGGGATACCTTTACCTTACCATTTAAATAAATTATAACAGACGTCATAACACTAATATTCTTTCTTTTTTCTCCTATGTTTGCTGGCTTTGCCTTTTGACTTGGGTGCTGAAAGATAGCTCACACAAGCAATCATTCCTTATTAAAATGAATTCATATTATCAATTTAATATCAAGCGTTCAGTTTTGCCCAAGAATTCTCATATGTACATTTTGGGGCTCTCACTCAGTATTCATGCACACAAGTTACGGCCTCGAGCCCAAAATAGGGATCAGGACCAAACGTCTTCTTGAATTAAAATTCTACTTCTAAGTAGGTTAGTATGACCTGACTCTCAGGATGAGGCCTGCTGTTGCAGCCCCCCCCCAGGTGGGGGATTAGGCAGGTAGCAGATGGGCAGGGGTGCCCTTTACCTGCCTATCATTATTCCTGCTACCTCTGCTGAGAGACTGCAGTGGAGGCACCTCTGTATATTGCTTCAATGGGGAAGCTTCTCACCTCACCTGAAAGGCAGGCCTTAATTCAGAGGCCCTTTCTAATCCACAGAGAACCCTAGAGAAGCAGCAATTCTAGCTAGCAAGAATCTGGGGAAACTTAATAGAAACCGAGTATAAATTCATCCTCACCGCTTCTCTCTCTCTCTCTCTCTCTCTCTCTCTCTCTCTCTCTCTCTCTCTCTCTCTCTCTCTCTCTCTTACCTCCTGAGACATTAATCACTGAAGAAGGCTGTTGAAATGCAGCCATAAGGATTGAATATCCACATTCATTCAAACGAGTAAGAGTCTTGGGGCACTTTTTTTTAATAAGCAGCACAATGATGGCGGTGAGGAACTCCGACCAAAAAGCATGGATCATTTTCAGAGTCACACTGTGATGGAGGCACAGTAAATACCTGGGGTTCCTGCCAGGCATTACTTGGCATGGCTGGTGTTGCTGCGAGTTCTCCCCCGCCCCCCAAAAAAGGCACTTGCTTTCTGGCTGATGCTACCAAACAAGATATGTGCAGCAGAGAGGCCAAGACTGGGAGAGCAGCTCAGCATCCTGTCTCCTGGCTGTCTGATTTCAGGTTGAAAGCGTCTCCAGGTTTGGGCTGGTTTTTGCTTTAAATAATCCGCTTTTACCACAGGCCCCACCAGATTATAAAGTCATCAAAGCTGTATGAGATGAATAATCTTCTCAAGGGCTTGCTCCTTAATACAGACTGGCTGACGCTGAGATCAGCTTGATTTATTCAGACACTCAGCCTTAATGGATCCTGGAGGGTTGATACTTTCCTAAATCAAGGTATTTCATTCCTGGCCATGCTAAAAGAGCACTGATCGGTGTTAGGAAGCAGCCTGGAGTTTCGGGGCATAGGATCCAGCCACTTTGATGAAACTACCGGTAGGTATCTTGGTCTGGTTGGTGCTCGGGGCTGCCTAGAACCCCACGTGTGAAGCTTTGGGGTATTAGGAGTGGTCTCAAGCCAGGTCTCCCTGCAGCCTCTCCAGGAGTTTGGAATGAAATGAACCACATCTTTAAGACTAGGCTTACCATCGTCCCGGAATCGAGCGTGGCTGTGGCCTAGAACGGACTCGAGCCGCTCCCAAGGGTGCACTGCGGCTGTCCAACGGGGCTCTGGCTTCCGGAACTTCCGGTAAACGATGCGACAGAAGCAGGAACCCTGTTGGACAGCAGCTGCCGCAGTGCACCCTTGGGAGCGGCTCGAGTCCATTCTAGGCCACAGCCATGCTCGATTCCGGGACGATGGTAAGCCTATTTAAGACTGCAGTCCTAGGCACACTTGAACTCAATGGGGTTTACTTCTGAGCAGACATGCATCCGCTTGCATTGGAAATTAAATCTAAGAAGTACCTAATAAGTAAACAATTCTAAGTAGTATAATTTGAAGCAGAAATAACTGACAGGAGAAGAACGCACTCTAATGAAGCAAAATTAAATGCGTTTTTGTTGCATAGTCCTAGTAGTGCGTGTCTGGGAGGGGTATAAAAAATACCTGCATTTCAAAAGTTACCGCTACATTTTAAAGGGCACACTTAACCTAGGTTTGCTGCATAATGTGGGAGTTTCTCCTTGGAGTAAGACCCTGGGGTAGCCATTTTGCAACCTTCACTGCATGAGGAAGGACTTTGCAAGCATAGCCTGGCTCTATATATTTGGAATGAGGGGTAGGGCATCCAGGTCGAATGGCCGTTACTTTCTGGAGAACCCAAGCCCTCTCTCAAGTTGAGAGCTGCCAGAAAGAACAAATTAGCATGCACTAGTTTCAGCAACCTCTGAATCTGGAAGTACAGTACTATAATTTGTACAGGGGGAGGGGGGTCTTTCGTTTGCATTTGGCTTCTCGGCTCAAACCATTGGAATGAATTTAGATGAGCGTCGCCCAAGCATTTAAATCCAAATTATGATCTCAGTGGATTTGCAACCGGTTTAACTGAAATCAGAAATTTGGCTCCAGGCGTATTGTTCTGCAGTAACTAAACAAGAACTTTCAGTGTTTCCTGCTTATACGACAGTGAAGGAAACTGAACATATCAACCCGGCACAGCCTCATCTATGAATGGATGTCTCTCCAGTCTGTATCTCAGACATTTCTGCATCTCAATCATTCCCCTTCCTCAAGGACAGTTCAATGACAAAGGAACCAAAAGTAGTATTGCCTATATGTTGGCTTATACAACAGCGGCAGATGTTGCTTCAGCAATGTTTGTTGCTAACTGGATGAAGAGGTGCCTTGCGTTTGGCAGAGGAAGAGCAACAGTCTGATTTGTTCCAGCATAGTGTCTCTCCCAGGGATGGCAACAGGGGGTCAGCTAGGCTGGACTCTGGGCAATTGTCCACACATATCAGAGGCTGCAACTAGCTGGACCACTCCTTGAACCCTTCCAATACTGGTGGCATGATTTAGCAATCCCCATCGACAAATAGGAATGTCCTTGAGATCCCTGAATCATTATATGGCCTCAAAAAGGAATGTTTTCCTTGGCTAGTGGGGAAAGCAGAAGGAACGGTCACACGTCACCTACAGCTAGCAAACTTGGATTGCCCAATATGCCATGGGGAGGATAGTACATGGTTTCAGCCATGGATCTCTGCTGCGGTCACTGGTGACTGTCAGCAGGGCTCATGAGAGGAGGGCAAAGGGGGTAAATTTGGCTCCTGGACCCTGGGTCAAAAAGGGGGCCCAGGAGCCAAAGGAGGGGCCCCAGAAATTTCCTGGGATCTCAGCTGGCCTCATAAAGAGTCAAAGATGGTGGCTTTGCCAGGCGCCACATCAGGAAGCCTGGTAGATCCGGACTCCAAAGACGTTTCCGGCTATTGCTGCCCTCGACCCACCCTGTTTTGCCCCCTCCCCCTTTGAGAAGGGGCACTAAAGTAACTTTGCACCCCTCTCAGAGGCCCTGACTGTCAGAGGCTATTTGTTGGTGTCCTCCTCCTCCTTCTTTTTCTTTGTCTTCGATTATGAGCCTGTTCAAACAGGAAACCATCTCCTTCCTCCTTCGTTCTGCAAACTGCTTTGCAAACGTTTTTGTGTTGAGAAGCAGAATAATGATGTCTGAAGCACATGGATCAGCTTGGAGGAAAGGCTGCCTGTAATGGGAAAGGAGAAAGGGGAAAGCAACCCAAACCAACAGGCTTGATTATAATGAATTCCTCAACGGCTTGAAGGGAGGGATTCTGTTATATCTCTGGTTCTGCTATGTGCCATGTACGAAACATTGTGGGTGGGCTGAAGACAGGCCACTGCAAAGAAGGAAAACAACAATCCATTGTCGGAAATGCAAGGGTCCAGCCAAGAGTTTTCCAGAAATGATAGACCCTGCGTTTGCAGAAGGGTGTGTGTGTGTGTGTGTGTGTGTGTGTGTGTGTGTGTGTGTGTGTGTGTGTGTGTGTGTGTGTGTGTGTGTGTGTGAGAGAGAGAGAGAGAGAGTATTTTTCCCTCTATCATTGGAGTTTTGCTGTGAATCTCCATATAGCATGTTACCTTTCAGGGCACGGGGTCCTCCAGAACTATTTACCTGTAGAGTCAGCTGATTATATTGATAAAATTTTATCCCGTATGAGCTGGCTCGTGTCCTGGAGGGGGGGGGGCACTGCTACAGTTGAAGCTACATTGGGGGCAACAAGGGGGAGAGCCTTCTCTGTGGTGGCACCGATACTATGGAGTTCTCCTAATTTAGAACCCAATCCTATGCATGTCTGCTCAGAAGTAAGTCCCATTATAGACAATGGGGCATACCACTCCCAGGTAAGTGTGGGTAGGATTGCAGTCACAGTTCAGATCTATGCCCTCCCAGTTGGCCTTCTTGTTGTTGTTCAGTCGTTAAGTCGTGTCCGACCCTTTGTGATCCCATGAACCATATCCCGCCAGGCCTTCCTGTCCTCCACTATCTTCCTGAGTTCGCTCATTTTCATGTTTGTTGCATCGGTGATGCTGTCTAACCATCTCATCCTTTGCCTTCCCCTTCTCCTTTTGCCTTCAATCTTTCTTCGCATTAGGCGGCCAAAATATTTGAGCTTCAGGGGTTAAAAACTTTTGTATTTTGATTAGCCTTCCCATCTTAATTTCTTAGTTTGCTCTTCCTGTTCCGTTGTTTGATTAATAGTCTGCTTTGCTTGGGTGTATGTTTTTGGTATGTGGGTTTTTAATTTTTTATTTATTGTATTTTGATGTATTTTTAATGCTGATTTTAATTGTGATTGGTTTTATGGTACCTTTACCTGCTCCTCCAACCTACCACACTGGACAACAGGCCCAAAGCACCATAGGAGACCCAGTACAGGACTTTCCCCATGGGTCTCCAGTAATCCGGTACCAGCGTTGGCTGTTGGGGGGGGGGGAATGGGTTGAAAGAAGTATCCACTGCACTGCCAGGCACAAAATAGACTTGGAGCAAGTGAATATTTACATAACTGACAACACAATCCTGTGTAACCTTGCACTGGTGTAAGTGCAATTACACTGGCATAAGTGCACTTACACCGGTGCATCTACTGTTACACCAGTGCAAGGTTACACAGGATTGCGCTGCTAAGTAGGTTTTGCAGACATTTCTACTCCATCTAAAGCACAAATTTTGTCCCCAAATTGGGGAATAATCAGTGCAGTCTTAGTAGCAACTCTACTAGCACACGTGAAATAGAGGAGCAGTTTCCCCGCTTCCCTGGAGGCAACCCTGGCCCTCCTCTCTGCAGCACGGCCCTCGGCCCTCGTGTGGGGGTCACTCCTGGGAACCAGGTCAGTGCCTCCATTAGCACTGGCATTTCTGGGTTCTCTCCAGCCTGCTTCATCATTGTTTTTCAGAGGGTAATGAGCTCGTAGCTGCCAGGAGCTGTTAGCACTGGACCGAGAGGAGGACCAAAAAAGGACGGCTGATTTGTCAAGAAAGCTTTTGATTACCAACTTGAAGGACCCGCCGGTTGGTGCCTCGTACACTTCACCACCTTTCTGCTATTCCAACTTGTTGGAACAGAGAAAGAGAAGGACCCATATGTACCAGGAAGAGAGACGCAATGATTGTTTTTCAAAGCAGCCAGATCGTTTTATAGCCAGCAAGCTTATCTAGGGTTATATATAGGCTCATCCAGGTCATATCTTCTTAGTGCAGAGTGAAAATATGCAGCTGGAAGGAACAAGAAGTGTCCCGGGAAAGGACAGATATTTCCCAACATGCATTTGGTAGAGGAAGTTGGTATCTCTACTCTAGGTAGACACACCAAGGATTGAATCTGCTGCCACTGAGCTGTAACACCAGCATAAAAGTGTTCAGGAAGAAGATTCCTTTGTTGTAGAAGTCTTCTTCCTGAACACTTTTATCCCACTCTGGGGAAATGTCCTGATGCTTTCTAAGTTTTGTTGACTGCTTTTCTTCCACCCCTAGGCTGCCATCCTTCCCTTTCCTGGGGGTGCACTTTCTTGGGAGTAAGCCCCCCACTGAACACAATGGGACTGGGATCTGAGTTGATGTACATAGAATTACACTATAAATCACTTGATTCTCTCCTTGCATTCTTACTCAAACTTTCTTAAAGGTTTTGAAATAGTACCTTTTATAACTTAAATGGAGTCCAACCACCTACGTGCGAGCCAATGCTGATTGCGTATTCTTACACGCTTCCTGTTAAAAACAAAAATTGGTTTGTAAACTGCTTTGGACGACAAGATTAGTTTATCTGATCCCCAGGGCGTTTGGTCACCCGCAATTCCATCCTTCCTTGCCTCAATTCATCCCAATTAAGGGGCATTTTTATAAAGGGAAATCTGAATCGAGATGAAACGCGGTTCGATGTTCACTCTGGTGGATGAAATTCCTTCTGCTTACTAAAGTCAGGCTAATGTGTCGTTCTGTGCGCAACAGGCAGGGTGCTGACCCAGCTGCGGCCGGCTGGAGTGTCTCAACCCTCCTTCTGGCTGGGCAGATTCCCAGCCTTGAAATACTAGGATCCGTGGCTGAAATGGACTTGCCAAGAGCAAAGAAACAAAGCTCTTTTCATTCTTTCTTTTGGGATGGTGGGGAAGGGGCCAAGAACCCCCCCCCCTTGAGAACCAATTACTGGAGCCTTTTGGAATTTTTAATTGAATATTTGTATTGTAAATAGGAGCAGGACCCATAGCCTTGATTAGGGGAAGCAGGAAGACAATTGCTCCGGGTCTGGTTTGCTTTTCATTCTGGATTAAGAAGTTTCTATTGTTCGGAAGTTCATAGATGGTGGCTCTAGGGGGATAATTAGTCTGAATCTTGTTTGCTGTCTGACTCCCTCCCATGCTTCCTTCTGCCCTCCACTTCTCTCCCCCCTCCCACTTTACATGGTGGAAGAGTTTGGAACAAGGCTAGTGCCACAACACCACTAGACGGGTTTTCCTTAAAAACAATTGAGTTTTCTGGAGGATTTTCATATCTCTAACTCAGGAGTCTCCTTCATGGATCATTGCCTTGTCATGGCGAAGGGGCTTGTGTAACTCAATGAAGCCATGAGCTATGCCGTGCAGGGACACCCAAGACGGACAGGTCGTAGCAGAGAGTTCTGACTAAAAGTGATCCACTGGAGAAGGAAATGGCAACCCACTCCAGTAACCTTGCCAAGAAAATCCCATGAACAGTACCAAAAGGCTAAAAGATATGACACCGGAAGATGAGCCCCTCAGGTCGGAAGGTGTCCAATATGCTACTGAGGAAGAGCGGAGGACTATTCCAAGTAGACCCAGAAAGAATGAAGCGGTTGGGCCAAAGCCAATAGGACGTCCAGCTGTGGATGTGTCTGAGGTTGAAAGGAAAATCCAATGCTGCAAGGAGCAATACTGCTTAGGAACATGGAATGTGAGGTCTATGAATCAAGGCAAGCTGGATGTGGTCAAAAATGAGATGATAAGATTGAACATTGACATCTTGGGAATCAGCGAACTAAAATGGACGGGCATGGGCAAATTTAAGTCAGGTGACCATCATATCTACTACTGTGGGCATGAATCCCTTAGAAGAAATGGAGTAGCCCTCATAGTCAATAAAAGAGTGGGAAAGGCAGTACTGGGGTGCAACCTCAAAAACGACAGAATGATTTCAGTTCAAATCCACGGCAAACCATCCAACATTACAGTAATCCAAGTGTATGCCCCAACCACTGATGCCGAAGAAGATGAAGTTGACCGGTTCTATGAAGACCTACAACACCTTCTAGAACTAGCACCCAAAAAAGATGTCCTTTACATCGTAGGAGACTGGAATGCTAAAGTAGGAAATCAAGAAATAAACAGAACAACAGGCAAGTTTGGCCTTGGAGCGCAAAATGAAGCAGGGCAAAGGCTAACGGAGTTCTGTCAAGAGAACACGCTGGTCATAGCAAACACTCTTTTCCTGGAAAAGTTTTCCAACAACACAAGAGGCGACTCTACACATGGACATCACCAGATGGTCAATACCGAAACCAGATAGATTATGTGCTTGCAGCCAAAGATGGAGAAGCTCTATACAATCAGTAAAAACAAGACCTGGAGCTGACTGTGGCTCAGATCATGAGCTTCTTATTGCAAAATTCAGACTTAAATTGAAGAATGTAGGGAACACCACTAGACCAGTCAGATATGACCCGAACCATATCCCTTATGAGTATACAGTGGAGGTGAAGAATAGATTTAGGGCATTAGACCTGGTAGACAGAGTGCCTGAAGAACTATGGACGGAAGTTCGTAACATTGTACAGGAGGCAGCAACTAAAACCATCCCAAAGAAAAAGAAATGCAAGAAGGCAAAGTGGCTGTCAGATGAGGCTTTACAAATAGCTGTGGAAAGAAGGAATGCGAAAAGCAAGGGTGAAAGGGAAAGATATAAACAACTGAATGCAGATTTCCAGAGAATAGCAAGAAGAGATAAGAAGGCCTTCTTAAATGAACAATGCAAGGAAATCGAGGAAAACAACAGAATGGGGAGGACTAGAGATCTTGTGTTTGGTAGCCAGTGAAGATGACTACACCGTGGAAGAACCAGCTGGAATTGTAGGGTTCTATACAGAACAATATTGTAAAGATCCTTATCGGATCTAGATAAGCCTGCCTATGTAAACCGCCTTGAATAATATCTGAAGAGGAATCTGAGGATAAGAAAGGCGGTATATAAATACAGAAATAAATAAATAAAATAAATAAGATCTCATAGGAGTTTATGTTCTTGGCTCTTACTAGGCAGTCGGTAATTGGGGTATATTGGCTTGCATGTTATATTTGAACCATACGTATGGTCTAAGACACACACACACACACACACACACACACACACACACACACTGCAAAACATCTCAGGAGAATGGTTCATCATTGCTAACAATAGACCTTGTAGAACAATAGAACAGAACAATTTATTTATTTATTTATTTGATATTTATTTATTCTGCTTGGAATATACTATATATTTTTCTCTTAGCAGAATTGCTAAAGTTGTGAGTGACCTAAATAAAGAGGCGGGGAGGTCTATTGTTAGCAATGATGAACCATTCTCCTGAGATGTTTTGTGGTGTGGTGTGTGTGTGTTTGTTCACGTGTGTGTGTGTGTGTGTGTGTGTGTGTGTGTGTGTGTGTGTGTGTGTGTGTGTGTGTGTGTGTGGTTCAGAACTAATATGGCTGCTTCTGGGTACTTAACATCATTGGTTGCAGTTGGCAGAGGCAGAAAAATGACAGTTTGATTATGTCAGAACATGAGTACATTTTACTACACATAACAGATCAAAGAGTGTGACTCTAAAGCAGAAGACCCCTTTAAAAGCCATTCCACTGAAATCCTCACATCTCCCGAGCATTAATACCTCTTGGGAAATTAGGGACGACTTATGCTTTCTCTGACCTTAATTGTTCTCCCTCAGTCATGGATCTTCCTCAGGGTCATGGATAGATGTAGCCAACATCTGGGGAATGAAGGACATCTGAGACCTAGAAACCGTCCAAAACAAATTCTCGAAGAACTTGCTGTGATGATCTCCAAATTCTGCAACTCACCGAGCGCAGAGTTGGGCATAAATCCCATTACAATGTCACTTAGCTATCTGATCAAACCAAACCTCATGGGTAATGAGAGACTTCCTAAATAATGTTCGATGGAACAAATGATGAAACATTCTTGGCTCCCTAAGAGAATAACTGATTTCGTTCATCAGCTTGGTTATTTTTTGTTTGTTTCAAAACTATACTTGAACGCAATAAGTATTCCCGAGGTTATAGTACATCTGAAAACCAGATTCCATGATATTGATATCCAAAAAATGATCTACTCCTATTGACATGCTCACAAAAGTCATTAAAAATATAATTTTGGCTACGAATGTTATCTGAGAGAATGGGAGATGGGAGAAACCACAAAAACAGTATTAAGAACATAAGAAGAGCCCTGCTGAGTCAGGCCAATGGCCCATCTAGTCCAGCTTCCTGTATCTCACAGTGGCCCCACCAGATGCCTCAGGGAGCACACAACAAGAGACCTGTATCCTCTTAGTTATTTCAATTACACTGAATGAGATCATGAACTAATTGGAATGTTGTGATGAACATTCTGCTAGGTTATAAATATATATATAAAATATTGCGTGCGTGCGCGCACCAATTTCTAGAAAGTATATAGTACTGTTGTGTACATTTTCTTTGGTGCTGTTGTTGCTTCTGTTTCTTGCAATGCTAATACTTTTGCATGCACACGCACACGCAACTAACATTTCACTTTTATTGCATGGGCATTCCTCATGCATATGAAAGAGGACGGCTGCAATAAGAATACTATCCTGCGCCCAGTTGTTCCTCAAGCATACAACCTGTCACCTGGCAACCAGGCTCTCTCCCAACATTACTGAGACAGGCATCTGGAGAGCACCGGCTCAGAAAAATCAGAGCGGTTTCCATGGAATGCAAGCGTCTCCGACGGTGACAGCATGCCGTAAATAACATCGCTGTGGTTTGCCAGGGCGCTTTCATTTTATTTTCACGGTGACAGCTAATAGCGTTAACGCACCAGGAATCTGGGGAGACATCAAGGTGAGCACAATGCCGCTTTAGACGCTGAGACTGAGCATCAAAATAGACATGGCGCTAACCACATCAACCAAACCTTTCCCTTCATTTTGTAATCTCAACTAAACTGCCCCCCCCCCCGGTGCTATCAGATTTCAGTTGTTTTTGTTCAGTTTTTTTGGTGTGCTTTAATTTGTCTGATTTACACTGCCTTGTGATCCCATATTGAAAGACATTTTGTAAACACAGTTATTGATGATGATACTAATGCAGTGGATATTGTTATGATTTTATCTGATACTGTATTCTTTCCTACGACAATGGGGTACTCGGCTTCATAGGAAGCAGATATGTCTAGATCTCCAAGACATTTTTGCCCCTTTTCGAAACATTTCTCTTCATGTTCCTCAGGCATCCCACCTGAGTTAGGAGGAACTCCCAATGTTATTGCTGATTCAAAAGGATTGCAGACCTTCCCCATCTTAGAAATGTCACTAGGCCCCTTGATAGCTTGCCTTTGGGGCTTGTCTCAAAATTGCTTGAGTGTTTTACCTAAGGAGGAACCTGTTACAGGTGGGCCCCCATATCCACTGATCCGCTATCCACGGTTTCAGTTATCCACGGATTGCGGGGACACCCCCAGGCTTTTACTTTCCCCCCAGTAAGCTTCGTTTCTTCCTTAAACAGGAGAAGCAGTTTCTGGCTGCTTATTGCAGGCAAGTAGAATGAGGCAAAGTCCTAGAGAGGCTCTGCAAGGTTAACAGAAACCTTGCAGAGCCTCTCTAGGACTTTGTCTCGTTCTACTTGCCTGCAATGGAGGCTGCTTCTCTGTGTAAAGGAAGAAACAAAGCTTGCTGAAAGAAAAATAAGAGCTGGGGGGGCGTGCACGCCTGCCCGCAGGGGAGGCAGGGCGGGGGGCCCTTAGGAAACCATGGAGGGGTTTTCACTCCTATCCACGGTTTCAAGTATCCACGGAGGGGCCTGGAACATATCCCCAGCGGGAGTACTGTAATTCACTTCGTATTTCACTTTAGGCAAAATTGTGTTGGTAGATCTGATTAGGGCTGGTCCAAGACTTCCTGACACCTGAGGCAGCATGTCGAATGCTGCCCCCTTTACCCGAAGATGTGCCAGCCTCTGCTCCTCCCCCTCTCCAATGCTCTAGTTCAGCACTCGCCTCCCCTCCACGTTTCCTCTTCCTCTCTGTCCCCCTCTTCTGTTTCCAACCCAGGGAATGGAAGGAGGAAGAGGAGCAGTGGAGGCAAGTAGGCAGACAGAGATGGGCACCCCCACCAATCGGCTGCCTGAGATGACTGTTTCAGTTGGCCTCATTGATGGGCTGGCCCTGCCTACACTGATGGGCAGGCAGTAAAAGGTGAGAGGTTTTTTGCATGTCAGGCTCTGACCCTTCAGAAGGGAGTCTGGATCAGGCAGGACCGTCTCCAGGAGGGTGTCAGTTTAGGGTTCCTGGAGCTCGGCACTGCCTGTTCCCTCCCCCCTCCCTATCCAGGACCGGTTCCTGCCATTCAGCAGCAGCTACTGGCTCCTCCCCTCTGAGTCTAAGTTCTGGCAGTTGCTTGAGGTTGCAGTCATAACAAGAGGTTCCTCAGCAGCTGAACCAATGTGGAAAAAACCGTTCCTGGGAGGTCGAAAGTTTGACAAACACGCTTCAGGGCTGCCATTTCCTTTGGGGCTGCCCTCAGACTCTGAGAACGTTTCCCAAAGCTCAGTGACTGGAAGCAAGGGGCAGAGTTGTGGATTTCGGAAGCTCATTTTGCACCCCAAGAAAACCTCCGTGTTGCCAACTCTCAAAATGCTGTGGTGACACACACGAATCTGCTGCTTCTCCCGTCCAGCCTCCAGAATTAAGCCTTGGGAGCCTGACCTCTCCTAGCAAAACACAAGCAGTTTACAAAGCATGACCTCCGACCCACAGCTGTGTGTCTCTGGTTGCTGCCAATGGTAATCCGTCAGCATCAGCCATGTCTTTGGGGGGATGCTCAGAGACTCGGCTAACAGAGAGGCTTATTAAAAAATGTGTTCTTTTTCCCCCCATCAGATTTCATTCGCCTTTAGATTCTGTTTCAAGAACCAGAGTTCATCCACAGTGTAAGGTGACCTGGCCTCCTTCAAACGATCTGGGTGGCCTGAGGAACCTCTAGTTGTGTTTGAAAATCTTTGCCACTGGAACTCAGTCAGTCCTGGCTGCGGAAGCTTCCTTGCCTTGCAACTGAATGTGGTGCAGCATTCCTAGAAACTCCCGCTTGCTTCCTCAGCTCTCTCTCTCGGGACCTGCTCTTGCAAAGTACCATGTCTGCGTCCAAGCTAACTGTTTGCAGAACCTCTGTCCTCTTGCTGGCCTTCTCGCGGAAGCAGATAAAACAGAGGGATTTTGATATGTGTACACGCTGACGTGCCACAAATGCTGTACCCTTTTGACAGTAATCCTTGATTCCAGACATCAAATGATCCATCTGCCATGGCATTTTGCAATGACGGACTAAATCTCAAGCTGCCTTACCTTAAGTCTACCTAGCTCAATATTGTGTACCTAGAGGTGGGCAAGGTATGATCTGGGCTCAGAATGAGCCCATGAGAGCTTCCGGTCTGGCCCTCTTACTACTCCCTGTCCGTAGCTAACAACCTGGTCCTCAGGCCCTTCTTATCTTCACCGGCCTGGGCACACAGTTGTTTTTATTAGTTCAGTTGTTTCCGACTCTTAGTGACTTCATGGACCAGCCCACGCCAAAGCTTCCTGTCGGCCGTCGCCACCCCCAGCTCACCCAAGGTCGAGTTCGTCACCTCCAGAATATCCATTCATAGGCTTACCATATTTTCAGGGAGGCCAACCAGGACGAAAGTGATGTCACATGGAGGCGGGACCAAGCTGTGATGTCACAGGTGGGCAGGACCAAGCCATGATGTCGTATCCATTCATCTAGGCAAAAGGACTCCTGGGCACAGCTGCAACCTGAGCTTCCAAGGTCAGGGCTGAATCCAGGAGAACTCTCAATTAGCAGCCTTGGTCCTATAGGGGGAGTGAAATCCCACCCAGAGCAGGCTGCAAACCCAGCCCCAACTCAGCTTCCCTGCGGACCAACAGCACCTCTGTCCTCCCTGGATTCAAGTTCAGTTCATCAAACCACCCTTCACTACAGCCCGGCATGGATTCAGAATATCCACAGCTTCCTCCTGTACCAACTGGAAAAGCGAGACACAGCTGGGTGTCGTTGGCATATTGATGACACTGCACATCCCCAGACAACCTCTCCCACATCCCCAGACAACCTCTCCCACATCCCCAGACAACCTCTCCCCAGACAACCTCTCCCACATCCCCAGACAACCTCTTCCACATCCCCAGACAACCTCTCCCACATCCCCAGACAACCTCTCCCACATCCCCAGACAACCTCTCCCCAGACAACCTCTCCCACATCCCCAGACAACCTCTCCCACATCCCCAGACAACCTCTCCCCAGACAACCTCTCCCAATATCCTATATCATAGGTGGCCAACCCATGGCATGGGTGCCACTTGGTGGCACGCCGAGCCTTTTGAAGTGGCACGCACACTGCTATTCCTGCTTGAGCTGAACACTGAAGTCCCTCTCTCTTAATCGACCCCAGCGCACCTTTCCAAGCCTGTGACACTAGAGGAGGTCTCTGCACCCCACTGCGCCTTATTCTTCTTGCGCTGTCACTGTGCTTTAAATATTTTCATGACCTTAAATTATTTATTTATTTATTTATTTATTTAAGTGGCACGCTCAAGGTTATCTACATACAATGTGGCACATGGCGTGCCACGGGTTGGCCACCACTGTCCTAGACAGATCCATATGCACACACACACAAAAATCTGACCTGAGCTTGGACTGAAAACCTGAAGAGCTGAAACTCTCTTCCCCTTTTCTTCTCTTTTTCCAGTGTTCTTTTCTCTGAACTCGTCTCCTCCCCTAACTTCTTCTGCTTCCTTCTTGCCCCCTTGGCCTTCACTGATGGTGAAGCAGCTGACCATGTTGTCAGCCTAGAGCCATGGCCGTGGTGTTTATTGGGCAAGGCGGCGGCGGCGGCGGCACAACACATTTTGGTTTTATTTATGACTGTTCTGTAGGCCTCGGTTCCCAGGCACTGTTTGTGTAGGAGCTGCAAGAGGCCATAATGAGTTGCTGATGTTCTGCAGCTGGCTTGCATTTCAGGGATGGCAACAGTAGCTGCTCTTTTCCCTGTCACTACCTGATAAATGTGGTATAACTGTCGGAGACCCCCAGATTCCCAAAAACACAGCAGCAAGTGTTGTAGGCACTGTGATTTCAGCAGCTCAGGAATAAGGCGGAGGACATCACAGATACTGACTATGCTAGAAATCTTAGCCTGGAGATTAAGGGGGGGCCTGGGAATAGTACTTTGTGGATAATAATAATTGTACTTAGCATTTGCATAGTGCAGTGGTTCCCAAAATGGGAGGTGTGGCTCCCAGGGGAGCCATGGAAACCACAGGGGAGCCACGGAAACCAGCCAGGGGAGTTGTGGAAACTATCCAGGGGAGCCGCGGAGTGCCACGGAATCCTCTCGGAAAACCGTGCAATGCCAATTGGCAGGCATCAACATAGCATAATGGGGAGCACAACGGTCACCAATTGTCTAGGGAGCTGCAGGTCGAAAACGTTTGGGAAATACTAGCGCTTTCAAGTGCACATGAATTTCATTGTTGTAATTAAAACAACCTTCTGTAAGTATTATTAACTCCAAATTGCAGCTGAGGCTGGGAAAGAGCAGCTGTCCGTGAGCGTATAGCAGAGGTAAGATCGAATCTGGAGAAACTGTGATTTGCACCTCCGTACAATCCCTCTTTTCTCATAGTTTGGTAAAATGTTGTCCCTATTGACCTGGGATGACTCCTCCTTCTGCTCCCTCCTAGGAATGGGAGTGGAAGATCCAGGTTCAAATCCCCGCTCAGCCATGAAGCTTCCTGGGTGACCTTGGGCCAGACACTATCTCTCAGCCTCACCTACCTCACAGGATTGTTGTGAGGACAAAAGGAGAGAAAGAACCATGTGCACCGCCCTGAACTCCTTGGAGGAAGGGCAGTATAGAAATGTGAAATATGAATAAATAAGTAAAGTGGTGGGCTTGAGCAGCTGATGTAGCCCACTCCTCTCCTCCCACACATTTATTTAAAAATCTGTATCCCACCTTTCCTCTCATGCAAGTGACTCAGGTGCACCCCCATGCATGCACCATCTGCCATCCTGGTCACCCCGTTGCACCTCATTAGTGGACTGACCCTACCAGGCCAATGTTATCTCGCAGGTCCTGGAATGTACCACTTTTCCATCAACAGCACCAACTGTCAATCACTGACTGCAACGGCAGCAAAAGCAAATGATTAATATAGCCTGTTGCAGTCAAGTAGAGCCTTCAACGATATACTGGATACACTGGAGGAGGCAGTGAGGCTGGCAAGAATCAGGGGTTTAGAAGCATGCCCCTTTTTTCCCTTCTGTGGCATGTTGGGGACAAGACTGGGCAGGTAAGGTGGCACATTGCTGCGAGAAACAGGAGTGCAGGCATGCTTTAGCTCAGTGGCAGGGCATGTGCTGTGCATTAGGAAAGGTCATGGGGTTAATTCCTGTTATCTACACTTAAAGGATCTTCTCAAGGAGTAGGGCTTGAACTCTGCAGCATGAAGCCTTGAAAGCGCAGTTATAGACCGATGGCCCTGAGTGCTGACGTTTCCAAGGCGGACCCAAAGCTGACTGTTCTTTTCAATACATCATTATTTTTTTTATGTCTCTCAGAGAGACCAGTCCAAATCGCTCCCCTTCTCAAAAGAAGCACTTGGAGTAGGAGAGAAGATGATTCCGAGTCAAAGTGACCCATGGCCATTCGTATTGAAAGTGTCATTTGTCTAAAACAGTGGTGGCCGACCCGTGGCACGCCATGTGCCACATTGTATGTAGATAACCTTGAGCGTGCCACTTAAATAAATAAATAAATAAATAATCTAAGGTCATGAAAATATTTAAAGCACAGTGACAGCGCAAGAAGAATAAGGCGCAGTGGGGTGCAGAGACCTCCTCTAGTGTCACAGGCTTGGAAAGGTGCGCTGGGGTCGATTAAGAGAGAGGGACTTCAGTGTTCAGCTCAAGCAGGAATAGCAGTGTGCATGCCACTTCAAAAGGCTCGGCGTGCCACCAAGTGGCACCCATGCCGTGGGTTGGCCATCTATGGTCTAAAACCCATGGAGGAGTAGAGATACCTGATGCTTGTTCCCTTCCAAGCATAGCCAGGGCTTCAAGGTGCCTCCGGCTTCTTTCCATTTCCATTGGTCTTAAGGATTACACTGAGATGTAACATCGGTGGAGCACGTTGTGCACGTGTGCCAGGTGCTCGTGTCGTGCACGTGCACCGGCCACCCCGCCGTGCGCGCCCCGTTCTCCTGGCAGAAGTGGCGGAGAGACGAGCGCCTCTCTTCTTCCTGCCTGCCATGGCGAAAGCACAGGTAAGCGACTGAGGCGGCGGGCAGGCGGGCGGGCGGGCACCCGGAGGGGGGCACCCGGGGCAGGGTCCCTCCAAGTCGCCCCCCCCAAATCGTGACATGGCACCACATGGGCACCACCTAGAGCTCCCGAGCCGGGTGCCAGGAGCTCTAGTTACGCCTCTGCCAATCAATTGCTTGCCTGTGTGTGGAAAAACTCTGGGCTTTGCCAGAACCATGGTCAAAAGTGGTATCGGATCACTCACCCTTTGTATCTGATTGTCAGGGGTTTGTGTCCAGCCGCTGCTTAGGCCTGGCTGCCAAAGCCACTATTGGGACACATCCTTCTTGCAGGATCAACAAAATACAACCAGTGCAAGGAATCACATCTGTGCAGCAATACCTGCTTTAATGCTGCTTTCTATAAGTCGTTTCAACATAGCTTTTTGCCTGAGTGTAATTTTTAAAGTATTGTTTTTTTAAAAAAAAAATGATTACAATCCATAACACTGTTTAAACTTTCATTATGGAAAAATACAAGTGCCTGTGATGTGCTTTCATCCAATGAGAGCCAATATTCTGGCTAGTGCAGGAAATTGGAAACTGACCAGGAAATTGACCAGGAAATGTTTCTGAAGAGGAAACCACAGGCAAGGCAATCTACCCTAGCTCTTCAACAAGAAACCTGCAGTTCCAAGGATGAGTCGCAACCTGGCTCATCCTCCTGGGAGTAGCTCCTTCCATCATCTTCCACCGCTATTGGAGAAATGACAGTCAACTATGCAGCAGGCTCCAATCTAATGCACTGGTGAGCAGTCCCGTGAACACACTGGCATTCAAACAGTGTGATAATTACTTCCTATAAGTGTTGTTTCCTGGGAGCAAACCCCATACAACACAATGGGACTTACTTCTAAGTAGACATGCATAGACTTGTACTGTTAGGACAGGCAGGAAGATCCCTCTCAGGTTTCTCCATTGTCAGCTGTGTTATTGCACCTCATTTGACAATCCGATATTTACAGTCCATGGCTGGCTTTAAGCCAGTTTGGACCAATTGCTCCCAATTGGGCCCTGCACATAAGGGACCCACACTCTAGGACAGAGGTTCCCTAACTCCTGGGAAGGCCCTACGCTGCTCTAAGTGGCAGCGGGGCCTTCCCAGGGATCGCGCCATCGCCGCCACCGCTGCCACCGCCGCGGCCGAAATCGTCCTTTTTACCTGCATTGGTGGGCAGTGGATGCCCGGCGGGGTGTGTGGGGAGCCTGCAGACCCCTCCGCAGGCCTCTGCCACGATCGCAACCCACTTCCGGTTTTACGCGAAACTGGAAGTGGGCGCTTGGGGAGGCCTGAGGAGGGGTCCGCAGGCTCCCCACACACACCACAGGACATCCACTGCCCACCAATGCAGGTAAAAAGGATGATTTTCGGCCGCGGCAGTGGCGGCGACGGCGCGATACCGGGCGCGCCGTCGACATCACCGCGGGTTGCCATGCCCCTTAAGGGCATAGCAACCCTTTGTTCCCGGCTGGGGCGTCGCGACGCCCCAGTTAGGGAACCACTACTCTAGGGTAATCTACTGTAGTCTTGTCAAATACACACAACACCACATATTTTTACTAAATCATTCCACACTCACTAAAACAAGTGGTTTTGTAGCTACTGTATTTACTTTTTCAAAAGCAATCTACACATTTTGTTTGTTTACTTGTAGGCTTACATGTATTCAATTTTATATTAACAATGTGCTTAGATTCATTTGGTCCATTTGAACTCACATGCACTTTTTAAGTTTGATGGCCTTCCATTCTACCATAGAGATATAACGTCTATAATAAATTTTATTTATATCTCTAAGATTCTACAGACCTTGGCTGTGAACCTGGGGTCCTACAAAAATGTTTCCAATTGGGTCTCGCAGCTCCTAAGGCCGGCTGTGTTGCAGTGGATGGGTGTAGGGGACATCAAGGCCACACCTCGGAGTGGATATTTCGTGGATTATGTTGAAAAGCAGTCTGACAAAAGGAGGCGGGGCTCACATTGGTATCTGGTTCAGAATAAGAGAGAGAGAGAGAGAGAGGAGATTTTGTTAGAGAGCCTTGTTGAAAGCAATAATCAGATTACGAGTGAAAACATTAGCTTCACCTTCCCTTAGTACTTTGGATAGAGAGCAGTAGCTGCCACAGCGAAACAGAATGTGTTTCCTTTCCCAACATTTCTGGCAAAAGGAAGGCTGACTTTCCCTTTCACAAAAATCACAGGTAGCTGTGATGGACTCCGTTAGGATAAAGACTCCCAAAGCCACAACTGCACTATATCTGGATCAACAAACACACCACCAAAGCGAGCAAATGTTTGACTTCATCACAACCCTTCTTTCCGTATAATTTCTAAACTGGAAACCAGCAGGAACAGCCAACAAACACAAAAATCATTTTACAAATTCCGAATGAAACAACCACTTCTTTACACAGATGTCTTCCCTGCTAACTGTCTTTTAAGTCATGGCCCTCTTATGTTTAGCAGCGGGAGTGCAACTGTCCCAGTTCACTCCAGCATGGTATTCCCCCCCCCATTGGTTTAGTTTCCAGGGGTCAGGGCAGCAACAGCCAATGGCTCATGCTCATCCATTGGGCCAACCCTCTGAACTCCCCAATGTCAATCAACTCCCATTGATTCCATTTGCCAATGGAAAATGACGGCCATCTTCAGGGGGGGCAAGGCCCCCGGCAACCTGATGCAGGCACTGCTAGTGATGTATCAATATCATTAGTTCAATTTTTCTACATGTTCTGGGCTGAAGAACAAAACAGAAACTGTCACTCATTTATATCTCCAAATATATTTCAAGAAACCTCCCAAACCATCTAACATGAGCAGAATCAGAGGCAGCCTTTCCTGGGTCCAGCTCCGTGAATGCTGCTTTTGAAGGGGGGGATTATGATTGATGTGCAGCTGGAAGGAATCATTTTCTAATACCCAATATTTTTATTTTATTCGCTTCAAAGCAATGGAACCAATGCCAATCTATTCCCACCTTCGCATTCTTCGGACCGACGATTCAGTTAACCAATTCAAGACACTCTTATTTATTCCTTCTTTTTTTTTCCCCAACCTTGTTCTGTTGTGGCAAAGTACCGCCTTCCATTTGATTGGAACAAGATGTGGCAACTTTCCACATCTGGCAAGGCCCAGAGTCCTGCAACAGTCATATAGAGAAGAAATTATGACGGGAGAAGAGAGGTCATTAGCGCTGCTATGGCAAAGCCTGGAAACACAAGGGGAAGTGTTTTGGTTTTTTGTTTTCACACAGTGCAATCTATAGAAATCACTGTCCTGGAATGTTGATGGTGGCTTGCATACATGGCATTTAAAAGACTAGATGGATACATGGAGAGTAGATCTATCGAAGCCGCTGATCTGCCAAGATGGCAAACAAACACGCAATTAAAAAAAACCGGCTCCCGGATTATGTCAGCCTTTACAAATAATAATAATAATAAGCAAAACTCAAAATAATATGCAATAATTATAAACTCAAAGTAAGCAATAATAATAAGCAAAATAATAAGTAAAACTCCAAAAGCAAAATAGGAAGCAAAAACTCATCTGTGAAAACAATTACACTAAAACAGCAACATCAGATGTGTTAATTCTCAAGGAAAAATGGCCTTGGTCTGGTGTCTGAAAGTGTATCAGACCAGGTGCGGAGGCAAACGGCTTCGGAGAGTGCGTTCCAAAAGTTGGATATCGCCACCAGGAGGACCGGGTTAACATGGGTAAAGTGAGCTACTTCAGGTGGTGGATTTGAATTTGAGCGACCCCACTCACTAAAGGCCGCTGCCGACCGCACGAATTTCGGCACGTCCCGGACGCCCAAGGAGCTTTGTCTAACTGTGCTGAGGTGTCTGGTTACCATAGCAGAAGCGAGCGATCTCCCGATTTCCAGCATGATTGAAAATGTTCCTGGCCCATGTTTGAGGGGGCTGCTTCGCGGAGCTACTGCAATCAGATGAGAGGGGGAGGAGATTGGCTATCGGCCAATCGGAGCGCACTTGTGCTTAGCCAATCACAGCTGCGCTTTCTTAAGAAGGCGGGACAAAAGGTGGGACTATTCGCGGGAAGACACTCCTACAGACAAGCTCAGAGCGCGGCCAGCCTCGCTCGCTCGCCTCGGCATGCAGTCTGTTACGGCCTTCACTCATTTGCCTGCTCGCACCTCCCATGGCTAGCAGCTGCACAGATGTCTGCCAAGCCCAACTCTAGGGACTGCACCTCCTCTTCGCTCTATCTCCTTTTCGTCTCCATCTTCCTCCCCTTTTTTCAAAATGGCGCCCGTGAGGAGGAGCCTCCAGTGCAACAGTGCGGCCAGCCTCCCATTGACTTGGCACAACATGGGCTACCTAGAGTTGCTACTATAAGCAGCAGAAGTGTGCTGTGAAGCTGCTATTGATTCTTCCCCATTCCCTAACCTCCAGAGGATGATCTTAACAAATGGGAAGGTTCGCGTGGGAACATGGTAGCCATGACTACAAGCTGGTTCACACATGCAGCATATCCATTGCTTGATTTCTCCACCCAGGAAGAGTTTGGGTTCAATGCATGAACTGAATCCATGAGATGAGGGGAGAGAATATTCTTTCTCCCCAGTGTTTGAGCTGTAATGCTTCATTCACACATGCAAGTCACTGGCCGGCTCCAGCGACGAACACGCATGTGTGAACTGGCACTTAATGAGACAATCAATCTCCAAACGAGTGTGCACTTCCTGTGCCTATTGTACGTGACTAAATAATCAAATCCATACCGACGCAAGTCAGAGGATTTGGTTCCTATCTGCTGCTGCACCATTAGCAAAGAGATTGATAGTGACTAATGAGGCCAGAGAACTATAAGCCACAGGACGGGGCTCTGTTAATGAGGTTTGGCTTGAAACCGATTAGAAAGGGCTGCAAGGAGATTTAGACTAGGATCCAAGCTTCAAAGTAGTGGCAGCTCAACGCTTTAATAATAAGGCTAAACCCAGGTAAGTGATTTTTAATTTAGGCTGGCTGGACACTGGACAGTGAGTGTGGGAGAAAAGCTGGATAGCCGGACAGTGGGTTTGATTACCTTACCCAGTTGGAGAGAGAGAACTTTCGTTGAACTATTGTCCACCATGTCATAAATTCTCCTGATGTCTCCTGGGGATACCTAGGGGCTGACCTTAAACACTCGGACCAAAGTTCTTTTCTTTGCCTCCTAATAAACAGCACTGATGACTACAGGGCTCCAGCTGTTCTTCAGATCCCAGCTTCCTGAAAGAGACGACATCTCCATGTGAAGTCTCATTAATGTGGACTTAGGGCCAGGTCGGGCTCCTGGCAGCTGCCTCTCCCCTCATTATAGGCCCTGGCTAGTTAGAGCAATCATTTCACTTTTTACTTGACTGGAAAGTGGCTCTTGGTTATGAAACTGCCTTCATAGAAGGCCATTGTATGAAAAGTTCAGGCCTCCGGTTTTGACAGCGTGGGGGGGGGGGGAAGGCCCACTTACCATGACATTTTAAAACACTTTGACAGATTCCCTCCCCCCGTCGCTTTGGTGTCTACTTGAGTTGTATCAACTCCTCTCAAAGACAACTTGTAGCAAAGAACTAATGACCTGCTTGTTTTTATTTTGTTGGAGAAGTGGAGGTATAATTTTGCAGTGATTTTTCGGGAGGGTGCGTGCGTGTCGTTTTTAGAAAGATCAGGGCCAGCTGTGGTCCAGACTAGCAACACGCAATGCCACTGCCATCGCCCCAACGCCCGCACACACACACACACACACACACACACACACACACACACACACACACACGTCTGGTTTTCATCCCTTCCTTCCAAGGCCAAAGCTATGGCAAATGGAGACATTGCATGCATTCCGTCCGGGCCGTGCAAAACACTGGTCTCTCCTGCTCGAATGTTTGTGGAATAATGCTTGCAATATTTTGAACCTTTCGTGAGCGAATCCCTTGCTTGGAAGAGTTCTTTTTCATTCGGACCTTTGCAAACTTTGGAGAGTGGTCGGTGCTTGGAAAGATTCGGCCTTTTTGTGGGTAAGGGTCGAGCCTTGGCAAGCAGCTGAAGTGACGGTTCAAGTCTCGTGACGCCTAGAGATTTTGCAAACGTTCACTTGGAATGCGCGGCGCAACCATTTCTTTTAAACAACTGTGCAACGCACTCGCCCCAGCGATGGGATGAGTACACTGCATTGTGGTTAAAATAAGATGACTGCAAGCAGTGCTCCAGAGCAAGCCAGGCACTGGGCAGAGCCATGGAACTTACCGTATTGTCCCGAGTATAAGATGCACCTGATGATAAGACGCACCCTTAAAGTTTGGTGCTATTAAAAAAAAATAATTAAATCACTGGCATTATCGCAACAGCCTGATTATAAGACGCACCCCTAGTTTAAAAACTTAAATTAGGAGAAAAAAGTGAGTCTTATACTCAGACCAATACAGTATGTCTGCCTTGAGACAGCCCTGGTGCTACTTCAGCTTAGTGCTGAAGCCCTGGTGCTACTTCTCCCCTCCACTAGGTTGGGGCTTTAGCTCCGTGGAAAAGCATCTGATTTGCATGTAGAAAGTCCTATTTTCAATCCTTGGCACTTCAGGTCAGCCTGGGAAAGACCCCATTATGAAACCCTGGAGAGCTACTGCCAGTCAGTGCTGACTATATTGAACTGGACGGACCAATGGTCTGACTCAGTAGGAAGCAGCTTCCTATGAAAGGCAGCGTGGAGGCCCTCCTCCTTTTTCTCCAAGGGTTTCCGGCATCTTTCCCCATCAAGAACAAACTAGATACCCTGCACAGGTGTTTCCATCGGCCGTCACCCAATTCAGGCCATGCTGAAAGGGTTGTGATGCTTCTCTTTGGAGAATATTAAGGCTTAGTAGAAGGGGCTTAACATTTTATATGGTGCTATTTACTGGTCTTTTCCCAGTTAGTGCCACTCTGAAATTTTCTTGTATTACATACTGCTGTTCCAACAATAAACAAGTCATTACTGAGGTCAGAGGGCAAACTCTGGCTGTTTTATACTCATTGTTTTACGAATTGACTCGCTCCTCTCATTAAAATACTTGTGTACTCTCTGGACTGGTTTGCAAGCACAGGGGATGCAAAAGGCCTGAACCAGGTAAATTAAAGCATTGCTCCACAGCAGCGCATAGATTCCTCTCGCTTCCCTCCTCCCCTCTGACCATCGCACACACACACCCTGAGCAATTTCCAACAGAGTATGAGCTGTGCAATTAAGAGCTGGATGCAAGTTCTGCATGGCTGTGATGGTTTTATTTCCATTCATCCTGTGATCAAAAGTCAGTTGCAAAGTTTGGATCAATGTCCACCGTAAACGAATCCATGATCTGTAATAAACAGCCCTTTGGGGTCAGTTTACTCACACCTACGCACCTGGAGAAGCTAGTAAAGGTTTCTGAAATGAAAAGCCACAGGGCTCCTAGACATTAGAAGCAACAAAGGGACTTGTGGCACCTGAAAGGCTACCAATTATATTGTGACATACGATGAACAATTTCATTGATGTGCCTGACACAATGAGCTCTGGACCACGGAAGCTCATGCCTCAATACATTGGTCACATACAATAGCGTCACTAGGACGTGCATCACCCTGGGGCAGGGGGCGCATGTCACCTTAGTGATGCTACCATATCGCGGCGCGGGGGCGACCCGGCTCCCCCCCCGCGTCGCCCTCCGGACGCTTCAAGGCCGGCCCAGGAGCCAGCCTCGGAGCGTCCGGCCCCGTCAAAACGGGTCTGCGCATGCGTGAAAATCCGGGAAATACCCGGATGGACGCACTGCCTGGAAAGAAGGCCCTGGAGCGCCGACAGGGTCGGACGCTCCGAGGCCGGCTCCCGGGCCAGCCTCAGAGCATCTGAAGGGTGTCGCGTGTCATGGAGGTGGCGCGCGCGGGGTGCGCGCGTCACCCCGTGGCACGCGTCACCCTGGGGCGCCCCGCCCACCCCGCCACGCTCCAGTGACGCCCCTGGTCACGTAAGAACACAAGAAAAACCCTGCTGAATCAGGCCAAAGGCCCATCTAGTCCAGCTTCCTGTATCTCACAGTGGCCCACCAGTTGCCTCAGGGAGCACACAGACAACAAGATACCTGTATCCTATCGCCACTCCCTGATACCTGGCATTCAGAGATAGCCTATGTCTAAAACCAGGAGGTTGCTTATGGCTTCTAACTTGCGATGGACTTTTCCTCCATGAATCTATCCAATCCCCTTTTAAAGGCATCTAGGGCAGGTCGGTGCCATCACCACATCCTGTAGCAAGGAGTTCCACAGGGAGTTCCACAGGTGCATTTAAGATGCCACAAGATTGCCCTCTCCAATATTTCATGGTCCATGGATGGACACTGATCATAACAGCAGCAGCACCAGGGGAAAAATGGAGGAGCGGGACCCCTTTCTCAGCAGGTTGTCACTTGTCTTGCAAGATTGTCCTGAAGTATCTTCCCCAGTCCCCACCCTACTCTATGGGGAGATGAAGGGAACCCGCTTTACACACACACACACACACACACACACACACACACACACACACACACACACACACACACACACCCCTGCAGTTTGAATCTCTTAGCCTTCCCCCCCATCCCAGTTACATTCCCTCCCTGCCCCACTTCTAAACATAGCTCTCTCCCTTCCTCCTAACTTCTCTGCTGGCTTTTCCTGTCTCAGGGACATAAACCAGACTGCCTGGCAGGTGCTATTTATGATAGTTACAGACAAGCACAAAAACTAGGCCTCTTGATTTCACTTCCACTTCCAATGCTTTGTGGTATTAAAAGCATTTTTGTTACTTGCATTAATTATCCATTGTCTTGTTTTAATTTTGTGATTACATGAGGCCAGAGACCATGCAGTACATGTGGCAGTTTTTTTTTTTTTTTGGGGGGGGGGTGTTTGCATGATGAAGCGCCGAGCCGCCGACTGCATCCTCACCTCATACGATGATGCTATTTTCTCTCTCAAGGAATATTGACAAAAAATGTTTAAAGAATCAAAATGAAAGTGTCTGAATTAAGCAACTCCGCAGAATCAAGAACTAAGAAGATCAAGGAAAAAGAAGATACAAACCAACAGAGACAGTCATTAATTAATTAATACAGAGGTCGTGTTTCACTCATTATTGAAAATTGATCAGAATAGTTTTCTGATCAATTTTCAATTTATCAAATTAAAAGTGAACCAAGGTGAAGCCAATCATAGGGTCGGCGAGATCTCTTTGTTTCTATTCGATCTGAATTTCACCGCTTCCTTTGATTTCTGTTCTGCTGTCGTTCACTAAAAATCTCCAGATTTTTTTTCCCATTTGTGGGAAAAAAAATATCCATATTAAAATATGTGTTTAAAATACTGGACATATTTTTTCAAGAAGTGCCATTTCCTACCCCAACAGCTGGTGTGATAATAAAGTGCAAAGTATACGATGAAATACATATTTTTCCATGGAATGTTTGGAATCTGTAGACATATGTCCGTATTTTATAAAATCTGATCTGTTGGATAACAGGGGTCCGGAACTAGCATTCTGTCGCAAATTTCAGCAACAGAGGAATTCGGTAACATCCCAACGAAAATATCAAGACTGAGCTGAATTTCATGAGTAAACGCTTGGTTCGGTTGGCGCATAAATGGGACTACCTGGCGAGGCAGGTCCCGCCCCACACAATGTTGCATGGCACAAGCATCTGGAACAGCCAGGCACAATGAGGCCCCGCCTGATGGAAACGCCTCCCCTCACCCCGCCAAGAAGCGGCCAAGGGCCAGCTTCGACCTTGGTGGCCAAACAGCCGATCACCAGCCAGCTCGGGCCTGGGGAATGCCTTGCTGGACCAGGGCCTTCAAGCAAAGCAGCCGGAGCTGAGGTGATGCCTCGCAGGATCAGGGCCTTTGAGGGAGGAGGCGGTATATGGAACAAGAGGATTCCTTGCAGGATCAAGCCCTGGGAGCAGGGGGGGGGGGAGAGACATGGGTGGGGCTTCCAGTATATAACTACTCATCTCTGGCTGGCTGGCTGGTTAGGAAGCTCAGTGTAGGATAGGCAGCCAAGCTGTGCAGATGGCTGGCCTGCCTGTGACCCAGCCCTACTCTAGAGGAGGCCAGGAGAAGGCTGGAGGGTGCTGTAAACACCCCTTCCCTGGACCTGCATCTGAGGCCTTGGGAAGCACGCACCTCACAGGTGACGCCAGCTGAAGGGTCCCCTTCCCTGGGGTGTGGACATTTGAGGAAAACCAAAATGGCCAATACCAATTTAGGTAGAATTTCAGGAGCTCTGCACGTTCCCTCCCCCCCCCCCCGGAAAATTACCCTTCCTAAAAAAAACCCCTTAGATAAAGTAGTTCAAGAAATGGTTGTGCAGGAAATGGTTGTGCAGCACAAATGTTTTGCCTTTTCCATAAATGCATACCATTCCTTGCATCCATCACCCTCTCCTTCCTCTTTTGAATGTCGATTCTTAGACTGTAATCTCCATAAGGCAAGGACTTGTCCTCTTAGACTTTGTAAAGCACCACACCCATTGCTGGTGCTGCATAAATAATGCCAATGGCGCATGGTTTGGTGCTCGAAAACATGAAAAAGACTCTCCCTGATTCAAATTCGAAAGAGACTCAGATCTGTAGCAAAGGCCTTAAGAAACAAAGGAAGATGGTCCATTTCCCCCAGATTCTTACATCAGTGCAAGAGTCTGACAATTCCTTTGTAGCCGCGCATCATGATGAGCACCACTGGCGGCTTCCTTTCGGTTTGCTTGCGGTGTCGCCTCCTTGCAGATGGTTTTGCTGAGATCTGCAAACATTCTCTCTCTCTCTCTCTCTCTCTCTCTCTCTCTCTCTCTCTCTCATGAGGAGGATTCAAGGCTCAGCTCGTATCCTGAAGCCATGATCAGTCTAGAGATGCAAAAACGTCCCCCAGCTGACCATCTGGGCTCCAGCAGAGCGATGCAAACCGGCTGCAGCTCCACAACACCAGCGGGGAACAGCTGGGACCGGTTTCACTTTCTCCTACCCTGTTGGGGTGGAAGGGGGAGAATCCATCTGGGAGCAGCTTTTCCCCTCGCGCCTGTTCTGCTGGGTGAGCAGGACAACGTCCCTTCACATCTGCTCTTTGTTAATGAAGCAACAGCTTCATTTGGGGACGTGGGGAGAGGGTACGATAATTGGCTCATGAAAGCTGCATTTTGCTGCAGGGTTCAGGAAGGGGCTGGGGGGGCACAGAGAGCAGGGAAAGGGGCCTTAATGGGAACCAAATGCAGCCCGCAGAGCCACCCCCCCTGCCATATTCCCCCCCCTATCCATTAGCATTCCTCCAACACCTGTAGGCACTTAAATCCTTGGCAGCCGACAGAAAACATTTCTTTTTCTTCTGTGCCATGTTTGTTCACAAAAAGGACGCATGAGTTTGGTTTCAATTAAGGAAGCTGCCAACCATGGGGAGCTCCGTATAAATCCGTCGCGGAGAGGGGGGGGGAGAAAGAGCCTTTTGCTTGAGTGCTATAAAGTCAGGAGTCTTTTTAAAGACCCTCCCAGCATTGTCCGTGGAGGTGTGGGAGGGTCTGATCAAATCTGGCCAAGGCAGATTGAAACATGGCAATCAATTCCAATCAAGATGACTTGTGTGTTTGTGTGTGTGTGTGTGTGTGCGCGCGCGTGTGTGTGTTTCTTCCCTGTGTGCAGTAGGATGTTATTTATTAGCAGGGTTCAAGGCACCTGTCAAAAATTCATCCCGAACCCTCCAGAATTCTGTAGGCAGAGACTGTGTACAGTTCGGGTCACCACATCTAAAAGGGATATTGTAGAACTGCAAAAAGGTGCAGAAGAGGGCAGCCCTTCGCAATGCTGATCTGCTGTCTCCCATTTCTGAGGTGGGGTGGGGTGGGGTGCCCCTGAATGCAAAGGAGCAACAGCAGAAGAGGTTGTGGCCTTCTTGCTGTGCTTTTGGGTTTAATGGAGGCATCAGGTTGGCCTTGTGGGAAACCAAATACTGGACTAGACGGACATGCGTGTTGGCAGAGAGAAAGTGCATTGCGCAAGAAAGTCCAGATAGGAAGTTTTGCATGAGGCTGGTATTCAAAACTCAAAGCTATAACTTGAAGGGAAATACACCTTTGTAGGGAAGGGTGGCTGAGTATCCTGCAGCTACTCCCACTAGGCTTAACTTGACCCAAAGTTCACCAGTAGAACTGCCATCATTTTTACTGGTGCTGGCCTTCTGCCTTTAACAGCAGCCGCCCCCCTGCCTCCAGAAATCTAGCTGATGAAGCTTTAACCTGGCATGGAACGATGAGGGAAATGTCACCAGTTTAATTTGATTGCCTGTTGGTTCCTGCAAAAGGCACTTGAGTAGAGCCATTCAAAAGAGCCAGGAACATTCAATGTGCTTCCAGGCCTTTGGAGAGACATAGAGGCAAACCATCATGACCATTCACAGACATGTTCTCTATGTGAGGTCTTCTGCAATGGAGTTCTCAAAGGGTGACCACCAGGACGCCTTAGTGTAGTTGAGAATGGTGGGGTTGATGTATCCACCATTTCCCCCCCGACTGCAGCAAGTGTCCACCAGGGTTGGCTGTTTGAGGGGCCAAACAGACTGCCAAAGTCCAGCCAAAGGGGAGAAGGGGGGAGATTTGAAACAGGCCGTTTCCAGCATCCACATGTATCCTAATGGCATGAGAAATCACCGAAAATAAGTGCATAGCTTAGCAGCTCTTCCCTGCTGGGTCTTTTATGGCTTCCCTAAATGCTGGCAAACCCCATTCTCACCTGTTCCCCAGCTGTTCCTCTCTGCAAATTCTTTTCATATATATTTTCCCCCAATTGTAAATTCTCACAGGCTTCTTAAAACTCATCCACCCAAAATGCCAGACATCTGTAAGATGGATTTGCAGATTAGCGTTAAGTGGAACTATTTATATTGTTATCTTTGGGATGGTTCGTTTTCCCCCTTCATTTGTTCTCGTTTCGTCCCCTCCCCCCCCGTTCTTCAAATTGCTCTGTTTATTTTATTTTCACTAATGAGGGAACGGTTAGCTATGGTAATATCCTACATGTGTAATATCCACTTGGAATGCCACTCTTTCCTTTCCTCAACTGCATGTAGGACTACCAACCAAATCCTGGATGAATGCAATAATGAAAACAACATTATGAGATTCAGAGTTCAGAAGATCTAGAATCTGACACAAAAGAGAAGAAAAAGCGCATTCCGAAACAAGAAACGCCAGATTCTACAACTGGAATAAATTATTGGCAGACCATGTGTTTTCTACAGACTAAGCCTGGTTGCGAAGGAACTCCCTTAACACAGAGCAGGGACGTCACTAGGGGTGGGGTGGGGGTGGATTGCCCTGGGTGTCACCCCAGGGAGGGGTGACACCTAAATAACTTCCTATTCTATTTGCTACCAGTGGTGCAAAAACGCACCACTAGTAGAAAATGGGTTTTTCCCGTTTCCCGCCACGACTCGTGCAGGGATCGCATTTCCTAGGAGGCCTCCACATCATGTGGTCTGGTGCGGAAAGAGGTCCATGGGGGTGACACATAAGATCTCACCCTGGGTGTCACCCCCCTAGTGACAACTCTGCCCCAGAGATCCTTAGGAAATATAGTTTTATGAATAGGCCTAGGGGTCCCCTAACAAAGAATCTGCACCATTCTCACCAAACTATAATTCCAAGGCTCCTTTGGGGGAAGCCATGATACTGTGGTGCTGGAGAAGACTCCTGAGAGTCCCTTGGACTGCTAGGAGATCAAATCAGTCAATCCTAAATGAAATCAACCCTGACTGTTCCCTGGAAGGACAGGTACTGAGGCTGAAACTCAAATATTTTGGCCACCTAATGCGAAGAGAGGACTCTCTGGAGAAGACTCTGATGCTGGGAAAGATTGAAGGTAAAAGGAGAAGGGGAAGGCAAAGGATGAGATAGTTAGACAGCATCACCGATGCAACAAACATGAAAATGAGCGAACTCAGGAATCCTCCTGGGACGCATTTAGCGTCCCGGGAGAGCTTGCCCTGCCTCCGGGGGGGGGGGGGGGAAACGCCAGCGACGGCTGCTCTCCGTGATTCCGGCCAGCTGATTGGCTGGCCGGGTCACATGCCTCTGAGCGCCGACGCAAGGGAGCCACGTGTTATCGGGCTCCCTCAGTCGGCGTTCGGAAAGCGACACCCTCCCGCCCTCCCTGGGCATAGTCTGGGATTAGCCGGTTGCCCTTCGGGGGGCCAGGTAGGAATTTTTGGCCACCAATTGATTGGCGCAGTTTTGGTGGTTTTTTCGCCTACCTCAGACTGTGTTCGGCGGAGGGGTTTTTTAGGTCAGTTGGTCACCTGGCAGGTGGCGTGCGGAAATGGGTAGGCAGGGTGATAGGGACTAGGCGGGCACCTGGAGTGCGGCAAGGTCAGGTGGTAAGCCAGGACCGCTCATCACGACACTGTTACCCTCGGGTCGGTGAGGCTGGCTGGCAAACCACCTGGCTGCGGGCAGGGAGGTACCATCAATGGCGTAGCTAGTATGGTACCTGCACTGCCCAGCTGTCTTCACCTTTAAAGGTGGGCTGTGATAGGCCCCTTCGGGCAGAGACCGAAGGGGCCTGGAGCCTGGGTGCTTACGTCAGAGTAGTAGGGGGAGGTAATTGGATGGCGCCAATTTCCCCCGACCAGTATCCGCACGCCAAAAGGGGGGTTGGTTAGATGCCCCTAGTTAACTGTTACCTTTGCAGGTCTTATTTCAATAAAGTGACCATTCAATCCAAGCAACGTTGTCTGGCGTGTTTATTTCCGGGGTGTAAGGGTAAGATAGTGGAGGACAGGAAGGCCTGACGGGATATGGTTCATGGGATCACGAAGGGTCGGACACGACTTAATGACTGAACAACAACAACAACAACAACAAATGATACTGGTATAAAGCTGATGTAAATTTGTAGGACAGGATAGGTCCAGAGTAAACTAATTGGTATGCCTTTAAATTGCATAATTCTAACAGCAATTTACAGTCTAACAACCTAACAGTCTAACAGAATTGACAGTCTAACAGCATTTTTAAAAATTAATGTAGGCACTGAGTGATGCTCATGGGGGTGTGGATTCCTGTAGTGTACGGGTAGAGGAGGGCAGGCAAAAAAAACCGACTTGGGAATTTTGGGATAGGAGAAGCTACAGACGTCTCCTGCTCCCTCCAATGGGGTTTACTCCCAAGTAAATCTGCTTAGGATTGCAGCCTAACCTGCTTCAGAGCATTTGGGCAGCGCAGGACTGTAATACACCTAATAAATAAAAACAGACCATCAACGTGCATTTTCTTGAAAAAGATAAAAGCCAAAGACATGTGAAAGAAGAGATGGATGGAGAGGAATTAAGCAGGGAGAGGTTCTAACTAATTGTTGACAGGTGCTCCTCGGCTCAGCTGAAACATTCCCCTAATGATTTCAGGCCGAGCTGGTTGGAATCTCTGGGGAAGAGCATCGTGGAGTCTTCAGGCCTTCACCAGGTCAAAGGGTGAACCTGCAAGGGAAGGACTGGCCATGCCAGCTGCCAAAAGGGCAGGGAAAGGGTCTCATTAGCTTGAAATCCGGATTTGTTTTTTCCCAGCAAATAATTTAGTCTAAAAATGTGCATGGCTTTTGTCGGCGGCCTAATTGCTCCTTTGCCCTAGATTCATCGTGTGTATACTCCAGGGAGGAAGGGAGAGAGCCACAGCTATCGCTGAACTGGGGCTACAAAAAGGGGGTCAAATGACGGGAATTCTCTGGAGACATTCAGTTGTCTTCTAGAAACTTGCTGGGCTTCTTCTGAATGTGCTCAGATGTTCCTCCTTGGAGGACTATCTCCTCCATCAAAATTTGCTTTTAATGTTGTCTTTACCGAAAGGTAGGTGCCAATTCTGCTGTAAGAAGAGGTGAGGGCTACTGCAGACATTCTCTAGTATTTATAAGCTTCCAGGGGTATCAGATGATGGGCCAGGATTGGACCCAGATTGCTGGTCAAGTTGAAGCCTTGCACTGATTCAATCTTTGGGCTGGTTCTTCTTCTAAGAGAGAGAATCCTCTTCTGGCTCCCCTGTAATTTAAGTATAACATGGCCCATTTCCAACCTAACAAGAAATGCAACCAGTCACATGCAGAAATGACTTTGCGTTTAGTTGCTGATCAGGTCCAAACCTCCTTTGCAAGGTGGGGCCCAGCACAAACTTGTAACACAGACCTCCTCCTACACACATACCACAATCCCATCCCATATGTACAATTTCATGAGTCAGAAAAGGCAAGCTCTGTTCTAACACTTCTTTTGATTGGCTTCAGCGAATCTCGCAAGATCTCGACAAAAGGTAGACAGACGCCAGGGAAATAAGATACCATAAATATCCCAAACCTTTTTGCCTCCCTATAATTGAGTCTCAATTTTTTTTCCCATCTGGGAATGTGGTTGCAGCCTGGGATGGCACCCCCTGGATCTCTGGGCCCCCAGTAAAGGGTACCCTTCCCCTCTCCCCATGCTTGAGCCCTGATGCAAGTGCTTTTCAGCATTGTCCAAATCATTTGCTCCCTTAAAATACATCAATAATCAGGTTCTCCCATCTGAGCTCTGTGTGTGTGTGCGTGCGCACATGTGCACACATGCATGCATGTTGTCTGGACATCCCCATAGGCCGATCTTGGCTGAGCCTTGCGCTAGGAAGTGGAATATTGGAAGGGCAGCGCTCCTGGTTTCCAGCGATGTAAAAAACGACCAGTGCGTTCGTACTCCTGCAGGCCACCCTGGTGTAGCACGACTGCAAGTTCATTTCCAGCTAATGATGAAGCAAGGAGTGAGGCTGTGTGTATATGGAGTGAGAGGAACGGGGGGGGAGAGAGAGACTTAGGGAACCCTGTCTGGGAGTCAACTTGACCTGTCCTTTCTTAAAAGGGCCATTAGTTTTTGCCACCGCCAAGCGGGAGAGCGCAAGGACGGGCCTGCTGCAAGCCGAACTCTGGCTTTGGCGGACTCGGAGGGGTTAGGATTCAGAAAGACAAGCACTCCATAGACGGCAGCCCCCTGAAAGCGACTATTGTTAAGGGCTTTGGTGTGAGCGAGCCCAGAGCAAAAGAGGCTTGTTAGAGAGGCCCAGACTGAATACAAGACGCTCTCAGAAAGCCACTGAACCATGCTAAATTACTTAAACCAACACTATTGACATTGCACCCAGCTCAACTTGAAGGCGGCAGTTTGTCCTTCTGTTCATCAAAAATTCATAGTAAAAGCCTCCAGCGCTTCTTTCTCTGCTCTTGTTGTTCACTGAGGAGGGTTCCCCCCCCCCGCTCCTTTCCAGTCCCCTGGCTCTGAAAGGAAGAAGGGGAAGCCTGATGTGGGAGATCAAGTGGGTCTTTAAATAATATTAAAAAAAAAAACACCACCTTTTTCGGAGTTTATTAAACCAAAGTACAAGCCAAGGAAACCTGGCTTGTTGCACCCAGGAACAGTGCCCCCCCCCACACACACACACTTTGTTTTTTTGCAAACAAGGTTTTCTGTGCCAGTCCATTTGGTCCCCCTTCCCATCACCCCCATCTGCACCGTACAAGCCTGATAACAATTAAGAGAACACCAGGATTTAAATTGGAATTCTCCCAAGTTCCCTTGCCCAGAACAAGACTGGTGGGCAAGAAGAAACCCATCGCAATCATTATTCTTTAGCGGATGCTGTTTCGGCAGCCTCATCTCGTGTGAAAATGGGAAATATTGGCAGGTTGCACCTGTTCCGAGTGTGTGTGTGTGTGTGTGTGTGTGTGTGTGTGTGTGTGTGTGTGTGTGTGTGTGTGTGTGTGTGTGAGATTGTTATGCAAAAGAAAGATTTCGTAGTCTGACTTTTTGCAAAGAAAACAGAATGTGGTGAAAGAAGGAAAGACATGAAGACATTTAAACAGTTCGTTTCAGCAGGCAGAAGGTTGTAAAAGGTTTTTATTTTATTTATTTATTTTTCACATTTTTATACCGCCCTTCCTCCAAGGAGCTCAGAGTGGTGTACATATTTCCTCCCCTCCTTTTGTCCTCACAACAACCCTGTGAGGTAGGTGGGGCTGAGAGATAGTGACTGGCCCAAGGTCACCCAGGAAGCTTCATGGCTGAGCGGGGATTTGAACCTGGATCTTCCAGGTCTAAGTCCGACTCCCAAACCACTACACCATCCTGGCTCATATTAAACGACACATTCTTTTAAACACCGAATTAATTGGCACTTGTGTGCACAGGACGAGGGGGGTCTTTTGCTTTATGTTTTTGCTAAATAGAAGCTAGAGGGGGCCCAATCCAGATCAGAAGCATGGTGTGGGGGAGAGGGCTTTAGCCCTTTGCCCCCACCACACTTCCAATCTGGATCTCTCTCTCTCTCTCTCTCTCTCTCTCTCTCTCTCTCTCTCTCTCTCTCTCTCTCCTGGCAGCTGCAATTTGCCTAGGATGGGAATCTCGTATTGGTGTGAATGGGAGCTTGTGTCCAGGACAAATTGCACCGGGGGGGGGGGGGGGAGAAACAGGATCAGGAGCATGGTGGAGGCCCCTCCCACTGTACACACTGCCACAGCGGTGGAACTTGGGTGGAGCGCGTGGAGCAGGAACTCCAGGCGCTCGGGCGGGCAGGGGGCGCGCTTGGAACACTTACCGTCACAAAGCGGCGCGTTGTATCGGCCTGCCCGCCCTCCCTGGAGCCCGTTTGGCTCCAAAATGAGTTCAAAACGGGCGGGGGGCGCGTCGACGTGACGCGACGCAGGCCCTGCCCCCACGCGCCGGGTGCTGGGAGGGCGTCCGTCATTTCTGCACTGCCATTTCAAACCGGATCTGGGGCTACACCTACTTAGCAAAACGTACAAGCACGCAAGGACAAATTGCATGCTTAAAACAATGTCTAGTTTGACCCAAAGAAAAATCATTTTATTTACAATATTTTTACCCCGCCTTTCTCCCCAAAGGGACCCAAGGCGGCTACCAAGGCGGCTATCATGTTACCTGTAGACAGGGATGTGGATCAAGTCTCTGATTCCAAGTCTCGACACAAGTCCCAAGTCTTTGCCCCCAAGTCCCGAGTCTTTGGTTGCGAATTGCAAGTCCCTCTCTATTTAATGGGGGAAACGGGTTTAAACCTGAATAAAATTGGACTTGTCTTAAACAGCTCCAAGTCTCGAGTCGAGTCTTTCGAATCTCACACCAGAAAGACATTAAATCTAATGTCTTTACAACCATTTTGAAAACTTTTTTGTTGAAAAATATAATCATAATAATGTTGTTGTTCAGTCATTAAGTCGTGTCTCCGACCCTTCGTGATCCCATGAACCATATCCCGCCAGGCCTTCCTGTCCTCCACTATCTTCCTGAGTTCGCTCATTAATCATAATAATAATAATTCTGTGTAAAAATAATTATCCATTCTATGGAGCCATGATATCAACTCATCCTCCCTGTTCCCACAATTCAGTGCTGTTGCAAAGATACAGTAAGGTTTGCTGCCCAAAGCCGGTGTGTGTTCTTGGAGATTCTTCCTGTATCCTGTTCCACTTCCTGTGTTGCTAATAATTGCTGCGGGGGGGGGGGGACTGGGAGTGACATAAGATTTGGTGGCTGAGCTGACCATGACAGCTGCAAAGTGGGGCGGGGGGCTCCACATTGACATGTCTGCCCACATTATCAGAAGTTCCTATCTCTGGAGATTTCCCTGTAATTCTAGATAAGGTACGGAGCACTCTTCGAGACTGCGTCTTCACTCCAAACATCTGGGCTTCACCCATCATCACTTCACAGGCATCTGGGCAAGGCAGATTATAGTTATGGGCCTGGATGGATTGACTTTTCCGATCCGAGGAGCTTGGGAGGGATTCTTTACCAGAGTCTGGGGTTGCAATGGGATTTTACTAATGGAGGTTGGAATTTGCCCCCCTGTCTTGGCTATAGGGTTGAAGCGATTCTAGTTTTGCTTTCCAACTCCCCCCACCGCCGCCACACCAAACACTTTCCTATAAGCCCCAAATGCATGAACTTTACACTAATAGCTCAACTCTGACTCCCATTTGAGACAAAGTTCTGGCAAGTCTGAGATGAAACACATGCCTTTCTGGCAGGCCACGAATAAGAAAAGGCAGATCCCTTGCAGAGATCCCAGGGCAATTGGAAACGTTTTGGGGAGGGGAAGCAAATACAGATAATGACTGCACCGTTAGTTGGTAGGGCAGATCCCAAGTGCTCAGAAATGTTTTAGGGCCAAACTAGATGCGGCCTTTTAATCTCGTCATTGGACCCAACATGCTTCTGTCCCTCTTTGCCTTATGTAGCACGGACAGGGAGCCCAATCAAGATCAGGACAGCAACGGGGGGGGGGGTTACAGGTAACCCCCCCCAATACCCTTTCCACAGTCCTCATCAGGGTTGGAGACCTCCCATATATGCTATTTAGTATTTACAGAGTAGATAAATAGGTACCGCTTGCGGGAAGGTAAACAGCGCTCCGTGTTCCAGCCACATGCTACGTGCTGCGGCAAGGAGAGTCATGCCGGCCACATGACCACGGAGGCGTCTTTGGACAAGGCTGGCTCTTCGGCTTCGAAATGGGGGTGAGCACCACACCCTAGAGTCGGACACGACTGGACTTAATTGTCAGGGGATACCTTTACCTTATGTAACCCCACCACCACCAGTGAGAAGCCATGACTAGTTTGACTAGTTTCATGAAGGAAAAGACCATCACAGGTTACAAGCCATAAGCAACCTCCTGGCTTTAGAAGTAGGTTTACTCTGTGCCAGGTGCAGGGGAGTGGCAGCAGGAAATAGGTTATTTTGTTGGCTGTGTGCTCTCGGAGGCATCTGGTGGGGCCACTGTGAGATACAGAAGCTGGACTAGATGGGCCTTTGGCCTGATCCAGCAGGGCTCTTCTTATGTTCTTATTATGTTCTTACGACCCTACAGGTGAAAACAATGACCTTCTTTCTTTCTCAGTCTTATGAGATGTCCTGAAAGAGCTGTGCCAACGTTGATGTGGCTAGCTATCAACGTATAGCTTCATTTTGCTGCGTTTCCCAGACAGCTGTACCTAACTTCCTGTCCTAAGAATTCTGGGTGATAGAACGCGACAGACAGGCACTTCCTGTCTGACGAAATACCAAACTGAGGTGCCGCCACTAGAGAGTGTCTCAAAGACTCCTGTGGCCGCCAGTTACTTGCTCTGTTTGTTCATGAATGGCATGAAACTTGGTATCATCTCTCTCTCTCTCTCTCTCTCTCTCTGGCTCCGATACAAGCCTGCTGTTATTCTTTGTTTAAACGGGTTCAGCTTGTTAAGCCCCTGTTTAGTCATAGAATAGCCGGCTCGCTCGCAACAATACACCAAATGTGTCATAATAAACTGCCATGAACATATTACAAGAAGGCAGCTGGGAGAGCGTTAATTCAAAAATAGCTCTGTTTTGGAGCACTGGATCTCTCTACTTTTGTGGTATTTTATTGCAAGCTTTTTTGTAACTTAAAGAAAGGAGACTCATTCCAAGAACACAGATTTCACAGGACAGTTTTAAGAATGCACAGGCCTTGCCTTCTCTCTCTCAAGAGTCTTATATAGGGGTGCAGCTGCTATATTGTCCCTCGAAGCACATAAGAAAATGGAAGCATTTTGGAAGGGAAGTGTCCAATTACTGTGGCTCCCAATTGGGAACAGTGAGTCACTTCCTTTCAGGAGAGGAAAAGCACAGAAAAACAGAGCTCCGGATATACATCCATGGACATATGTGTACGTATAGCGAAACCATCCCAAACTGCAAACTGAATTATCATTTGACCAACTGATGATGGCAGTACGCTGGCGGCGTGTCTGGTTGTTAAAAGCAAAAGACTCACACAATATTTCAGCTGTGGCTGTATTTCAGACTAATTTACTTCTGCGTTTGTGCAAGATTCACTTCCAGCTCAGAGAATTTGAGGATGGGAGGCCTGAAGGTAGGAATGAAATTCACAATACTTGGAAAATATGTGTTCTGGAAAAAAAATAATCCAAGACTTTGTAATGGAAGACAGTGGAATGGAAATCTAAAGGACTATGGGCAAAGCTCTGATGGAACGGAAACAAAGAGATCTGTCCAACCTGACATGAATTCCAAAACAAACCAAATTTTAGAGATCTGGAGTCGGATCTCTGGACATATTGATTTTAATTAAAAGGAACTGTGGAGGATCCCCAAATTGAACTGGGGCACAGGCAGTGAGAGGACAGGCAGTTTAACCCTTTGCCTCCATGCAGTTTACCCAGTTTAAGGCGACCCATCTAAGCTGCTGTTAGCCCAACCACAGAAAACATACAGGAACGATTGAAAACATGCTGGGAAAGGGCTTGTCCGGGACTCGGGGCAAGCCCCGTACTTACCCGGAACGCTGCACGGGAACCAGGCAACAGCAGCAACCGCAGCGTTTTGCCGTGGTCAACAGGAGGTCTCGCAAGCAACGCGATGCCCTCTGAGGCAGAGACAGCGGGGGAGAGGCCAGACCTGCAGGCGCCGACCCTGCACCTGGACGGGGGCGTCGCCACCCCGTGGAACAGGGCGCCCTCGACCCAGCCGAGCAAACTTTGCCCCCAGGGACTGGCAGGGAGCCACCGAGGGGCATCGGACCCGTAGCCCAGCTGGCTAATGCAGGCCCCGGTCGTGAAACAGTAGCAACTGAAACAGATACAGCCTTGGAGTTTTGTGAGCCTCACTTTCTCCACCTGTGAAATGGTGGTAAGGACGGTCTTTTGGGAGCATATTTTAAAATAGGAGAAATGGGATCTTCCTTAGAAACCACATTTGCCCTTGTGTGTATTCATGATAATCAAAAGGGTCTGTAGAAATTACAAACTGGACAACCGCTCTTCTGGACTACAAGGGAGATTGGTGCTCAGTCGTGGAACATTTCAGGGAAAAAATGTATGGGATTACAAACAGTAGCAGCTGCTACTGCTATGTGCTAAATACCGTATTGGTCTGAGTATAAGACTCACTTTTTTCTCCTAATTTAAGTTTTTAAACTAGGGGTGCGTCTTATAATCAGGTTGTTGCAATTTAATGCCAGTGATTTAATTAAATTTTTTTAATAGCACCAAACTTTAAGGGTGCGTCTTATCATCAGGTGTGTCTTATACTCGGGACAATACGGTAGTACAGCTGAGTACTTCTAGGTGCTAAAAGCACATGGTGCTTCTGTAGGTCAGCTGATCAGGTCATGTGGTCTTCCTATAGCTCAGCTGGCTGCATCACATGATACCTGGGCTACTCAGATGTCTGCGCCACAAATGTGCCACCATTGTATAGTTGTGTTTTCAGCTGGGGTGGGGAGAGCAAGGGTTGTTTAGAATAGGGAATTTGGGGTTTATTTTTCCCCTTAAAGGAAAGAGAGGACTATATCAAGAAGGGTCAGGGGGGCCTAGCAGGATGGCAATAATAATATAATATAATATACAGTATTTATATATCGCCTTTCTTGGTCATTGGATTTCTCCTCCGACTTTAATCCAAGGCGGTGTACATGGGCAGGCTGTCCTAACCCCCCTTGGGTTTTTTTTTTTTTTACAATATATATAGTAAATGTCCAATCTTTCATGAACGGCTACTTTCCAGGTGGTATCCTTTTTACAGTCTGACAGTTCTGCTGGCTGAAGCCTCCCACACTTGATCGACGCAGCTGGAAGCTCTTATCTCTCCTCCTGGAGGCTTTCACAGCTTTTTGCCGGCAGCGTGTCTCGAACTTATCAAGTTCACAGGTCTTCGGGCTTTGAAGGCAGCAGCTCTCCCAACTGAGCCAGACTCTTCTGCCCAATAGGGTGTGGAGGAATTTAGTGAAGAATTGAAGAAGCATTGAGAAGGCAGACAGCAAAGTCAAAATTGCTAGGGCCTTGCTGGAAAAAAAAAATCAGCCTGACATTGATTATTGAAAGAATGCTTTGAAACAAAGGACCTGGAAGCCTAAATTGTGCCCTGCCCAATGGAATGTGTTTTTGGCCAGGGTCGTGAGAGTATTTGAGATAAAGCCTCACGCCTCCAAAACCGTACGTTGGTGCTAATGGTTCTCATTTAAACTCAGCATTAAACATGCAACTCCCTTGAGCACTAAACACAAGCGTTTCCGTACAGTCCATGCATCGAACTGCTTTATGATGAAATTGGCTGACAGCGTACAAGGCTGTGGGCCTTTTATTCTGTGTGATACCTCCACGGTGTCTGGGAAGCTTAGAAGAGTATGGGGTTGTCACTTTCATCATTCTGGAACGGTTTTCTGGAGCAGTATCTGAAAAGAGAATCATGGGTTTTTTTCCCCCCTCAACACATGACAGTCTTCCCAACTCTTAGATTTAATTAGGATGGGTAGCAGCCAGACTTGATTGCACTGTGGATCCTGCTGTAAAACTAGTTCACCATGTCTGGCTCCCAGACCTCATCGTAATGGATATTTGGATCACGTAGGTAAGGTGGATCACATGGATACATTCAAAACAGCCATCCCCTCCCACACCCAATGAGAGGTGAGGATGCTGCTGGAGTGGGAAGTACCACTGAGTGGCAGCGATCCAAGTTACTGTCATCCCAATGTCCATGAGTTACTGATGCGGCATGGGATGAAGGAGAATTTGTGAACCGCGGATAAGAGAAACCGCGGATGTGGGGAGACGCCTGTACATGGCTTCTGTTTTAGGTTCATTTATTTTTTTGAAGTTTAATCTTGAATTCAAAATCCCTTCAAATCTTATTATAAATCTTGCCCCCCGCACTGACATTTCTCTTCCAACCCGTCCCACACCAAGAGCTGAAATAGCGGGTCTCGCCTACACCCTAGAAACGAAGCCCTTTTCTTTCCTGATGTCACAACCGACTGCATAGTTTTGCTTAAGAATGCAAGAAAAACCTTCCAAAAGAAGACGGGGGACCATGGAAAATGTGTCCCCCTCCCCTTTCCTGTGATCATGAGTCATGTAACTTTGACCTTTAAGGAGGCTTGAAAATAAAATTGCAGCATTTCATTCTTTCTCCCATCTGGAAGGCAGGAGCTGGCTCTGCAGCAGCCAGGTCCGTGTGGAGGCCAGATGTGAAGGACTTGATAAACGTTACAACAGCTCAGCTGTGACTGGAACCCATTACTTGACCTCTTGACATATGGAAATTCCAAATACCGTATTGTCCCGAGTATAAGACGCACCTGATTATAAGACGCACCCTTAAAGTTTGGTGCTATTAAAAAAAATTAATTAAATCACTGGCATTAAATTGCAACAGCCTGATTATAAGACACACCCCTAGTTAAAAAACTTAAATTAGGAGAAAAAAGTGAGTCTTATACTCAGACCAATACAGTAACTTTCAGCCCTCGCACCTGAAAGGTGGGGAGAATCCCCAGTCTTCCCCACCGTATTGCCCTCGCTTTGGAAAATGTGGCCTGGAGGAGTGTGGAGAGAGAGAAGAATGGTCATTGTGAGAGACAGTCAATTGGTTGAGTGCATGTCCTCCTGCTTGAGCCCCTTCCCTGAAATAATGCTGGAAAAGGATGTCAAAGCAACTTAGCATGACGTCAAAGATAGGGTTGCCAGGCACTGGAATTTGAGAGCCGCCTCCATTGCCTCCCCCCACCCCAGTCCCATTCAAATCTTAAATGCCACCCTACCTCTTCCAGTTGGCCGGAAAGGACAGGAGTGATGTGGCAATCGGAGTTCTGCAGCAGTGTAATTGGCTATAACAACATTATTGTAACACATGACTTCTTTAAAGAGTATTTCACTCATCAGTCTGAAGAAAGAAAATATTGCCATTTTTCCACTGGAAAAGCTAGGGAAAATTTCCCTTTTTAAAAAAGGGATTCTTTCCCTCTGGATTTTTTCTCCCTTTCCCATTTCTTTGCCGCCATGCTCCACCCTGGCACCAGATTTTGTTGGGTTCTGTTTTGATGTCACAACTATGTGACATCACCAGGCTGCACCTTGCGATATCACTAGACCCACCACCTCCTGAATCTCAGGTTTTGGGGGGGACCCTCTGAGCTGACAATCCTAACCAGAGAAAAGATCAAGAAATACACATGTTCAAAAAACCATGTGTTGTGCCCGCAATGAAGAAAAAACAACAACAACCTGGCCCTGGCAATGGTCGGCATGGTAGAACTGGAGGGTAATTCTTCAGGATATAAGAATGTCTACTGTTTCTTTTTTTCTCTGAGACAAGAATAATTGGTTGTTTGCATTGCCACATTTGTACGCTAACACTCCCTTGCAGTGATCAACAAAAATGATCAACAAGGGCTTCTCTCTGTTCTTTTGACAACAACTGAAACTGACTTACCCAAGACTGTGATGGTTCCAGCTTTTGGAAGGCCCTGGAGCAAAAGCCCTGTTGCCTCAGGAGGTGGCCAGCAGGAATGTGGATCAAGTCTCTGATTCCAAGTCTCAAGACAAGTCCCAAGTCTTTGCCCCCAAGTCTTTGGTTGCGAGTCCCTATCTATTTAATGGGGAAAGTGGGTTTAAACCTGAATAAAATTCGACTTGTCGTAAAAGGCTCCAAGTCTCGAGTCGAGTCTTTCGAGTCTTCTACAATCGCTGAGTCAAGTCCAAGTCGAGACTTTTACAATTGCCGAGTCAAATCCGAGTCGAGTCTTTTACAATCGCCGAGTCAAGTCCGAGTCGAGTCATTGACGCAACTTGAGTCCGAGTCAATAGATTCAAGTCTACATCACTGGTAGCCAGGCATGGGTGCAAGCCCTTGCATAAGCATGGGACCCTAGTATGTGCCCCACCAGACCCCACCTATGGGGTCATTCCTGATCCAAAGGCACCACCCAGTTATTTTCACAGCTAAGCACAGTTTGAGTCTCTCGTGTACTCTGTCCACTATGCTACAGAGGCTGCTCGGCCACCTAATGGCAGAGAAAGTGATGTGGAGGAGAGAGTGGCACATGGCACTGCTTTTATAGCTGTTGCTACTCTTAGGCCCGGCCAGAGGGTGGCGCAGCAGGTTAAAGCGCTGAACCATAAGCTGTCGATCGAAAGGTCGGCAGTTCGATTCCCGCGACGGGGTGAGCTCTCGTTGCTTGGCCAGCTCCTGCCAACCTAGCAGTTCCAAAGCATGTCAATGCGAGTAGATAAATAGGTACTGCTTGCGGGAAGGTAAACAGCGCTCCGTGTTCCAGCCGCATGCTACGCGCTGCAGCAAGGAGAGTCATGCCGGCCACATGACCACGGAGGCGTCTTCGGACAACGCTGGCTCTTCGGCTTTGAAATGGAGATGAGCACCACACCCTAGAGTCGGACACGACTGGGCTTAATTGTCAGGGGTCACTGTTACCTTTACTTACTCTTAGGCCAATGGAAGAAAGGGAGGAGAGCAGGCTGCTTCTTCAATTAGCCCCTAATTGAAAGGGGACAGTCCACAGTTAATTCGCTGTGCTTGAATAAGGCACAATGTAAAGTTGGCTCGAAGCAATCACAGAATCTCCTCGACTGACAGAAGATGGTGTGCTGTAGCTTTTTTGTTTACAAGGTTCCCCTGATTTCTCTTTATAAAGCAATTGTCTCAATAGCAAATAAATGTCTCCATTATTTCCTAAATCAAAACTCCTTGGAGGGGAAAAAGAAAAAGCCCCCACCCCATTAAAAATAAATCTTGCCTACAATTTTTGTTGGAGTGGGTTTTTACAAGGGCCTGAGTTTTTCTTAAACTGCTTTTTCTTCGTACACTCCTTCGCATTTTTCTCGTTATTAATGTGGCATCTTTCCCAGGGCATTTTATGATGCTGGGAGTGTTTTCACTTATTGCGTCGATTTGGGATTGATAGTTTCTGTCCCCATGAAAAGAAACAAACCCTGGGTGATATTATTAAAACTCTCTCTCTCTCTCTCTCTCTCTCTCTCTCTCTCTCTCTCTCTCTCTCTCTCTCTCTCTCTCTGATATTTTCCAAAGGAAAAGTATATTTGCTATTTTTGCCCTAGTTTCTAGTAACCCCCCATTCAGAAATGGCCCATTCTTCCACTGGAATGAAGCACTTTCATTGCTATTCCAAAGGGATCACTGGTCAGGCTAAGCATATGGGGGTGATAGGGGAAGGGTCAAAAACCAGTAACCTGAACAACTTGGAAGTAGAAGTATTGTATTCTAATTTATTATTTGAAAAACATTTCTATTTGGTCTTTCCTGCCTTTTTGGCAGCCCCAGTCGGCGTACCCCCCCCCCAAAAAAAAGGAAACAGAAAAAAATCCATCACATAAATTCACAACCAAAAAACCCAATGACATATCCTCATTGCCACTTCAGCCATCACCGCAACTCCCATAGCCAAACAAAAGAGCCAGGTTTTAACTGATCTTCTGAAGGGAGTGCAGGGTAGGGGCTAATTGAACCTCCATAGGGGAGGACATTCCACATGTCTGGTGACACCACCAAAAAGATCCTGCTGCTTACGGATGCCCTCTGTGTCCCTGAATGCACCTGGAGGGATGCCAGAGTTGACTGAGCATATGGGAACACACTTATGGGAGGAGATGTCCCTTATAAGCATCCAGATCCCAAACAGTTGGGATTTTGCAGGTCACAAGCAGAAGTTGTAGCAGGGAGGAAGAGTTAAGTGGTTGTGGGGACTTAGAATTTCCAATGTGTGCTTCAAACACTGGGAAGGGGCAACACCTGAGCTCATTCTCGGGGGGGGGGGCTTGGGCCAGGATTGATTCAAATCACTTGGTTTCCATACACTCACTTATTTGCCCACTTGATAAACCTTTCTGGGTGGAAGCAAAATTGATATGTTAATATTTCAACCACTTGAAGAGTAAAGGTGCGACATGCTTCTAGACCACAGTAGTTAACTCATTGGGCTTGATCCTAACCAAATTTCATATGAACATACTAAGCTGCCAGCCCTACAATGAACCCCAATGGGCTTAATACTGATCAACAATGACCCATCGGGGGAGGACCTAGGCTGCTCCTCATAATGAGCCACTGTGGACCTGTGACCACCACCAGAGCAGTCCTCCACTAAGCTAGGGCCTCTCCCCTTCCCCTCTTCCCCCATCTTAAACCATCAGTCTATTTTATTTATTTATTTTTATTTTATTTTTCACATTTTTATACCACCCTTCCTCCAAGGAGCTCAGAGTGGTGTACAGGTGGGCCCCCATATCCGCTGGGGATATGTTCCGGGCCCCTCCGTGGATATTTGAAACCGTGGATAAGAGCGAACACCCCCTCCATGGTTTCCTGAGGGCCCCCCCACCCTGCCTCCCCTGCAGACAGGTATGCTTGCCCCCCCCCAGCTCTTATTTTTCTTTCAGTAAGCTTTGTTTCTTCCTTAAAACAAACAGAGAAGCAGCCTCCATTGCAGGCAAGTAGAACGAGACTAAGTCCTAGAGAGGCTCTGCAAGGTTTTTGTTAACCTTGCAGAGCCTCTCTAGTACTTAGTCTCGTTCTACTTGCCTGTAATAAGCAGCCTGGCTGCTTCTCCTGTTTCTTTAAGGAAGAAACTAAGCTTACTGGGGGAAAAGTAAAAGCATGGTGGGGGGTCCCCACGATCCATGGATAACTGAAACCGTGGATAGCGAATCAGTGGATATGGGGGCCCACCTGTACATATTTCCTCCCCTCCTTTTTGTCCTCACAACAACCCTGTGAGGTAGGTAGGGCTGAGAGATAGTGACTGGCCCAAGGTCACCCAGGAAGCTTCGTGGCTGAGCGGGGATTTGAACCTGGATCTTCCAGGTCTAAGTCCGACTCCCAAACCACTACACCATCCTGGCTCTGTCAACGGCTGGAATATATGTTACCATTGCATGCTACTTCTAAAGGTCTTGCATTGTACTGGAATGCAACCAATTTATTTTTTTAAGGGCAAACATTGAATAGTATTTAAAAGGGGAGGGGAAAAATCAATCTGATTATGTTCCTGAAAACTCCTTTCATTTCCAACCCTCTTTTTTTCTGGGTAAGACTCCAGCTAGCCAGGGGCTTCGGAACCAGGCCACCTCAATGTCTGGAAGGCATTTTACAGGGACAACGTGAAGCCTGCCCCCCTCGGCCCCTCTACCTTCTTTTCCTCCCCCTTGGTTCTCATCAAAAGGAGCTATTCGCTTGCACACACGAGAATGATGCTGAACTCTTTTACAGATTTCCAGCTGGTGAGAGTTTTGCATTTTCACGTGTTTCTTATTTTGGTCTCTGTTTGGGGCCTGTGAGATTTGTGTAGACCTGCACTCTCCTGCACTCGGTTTATTCATGGCCGAGCAACCTTCCCCCCCTCCACAGATGGTCACTTGCTGACCCTTTGAGTATCTAAAAGACACTGAAATCGTCAAAAGGAACTGTGAAATGAAGGCAGCTTTGTTGAGCATGGTCTTCGCCTGTGTGATAAAGACAGAGCTGCAGAACACCTCAGAGAAACTTCATCTGTCTCATGGGAAGAACTCAGAAGACACTCTTGAGCACAGCATTCTACTTTCCCCTCCCTGCTTTTTTCTTCTTCAAATAATTCAATAGCAGGAAGGGGAGGCAGAGGCAGAACGATGGGCAAATGTGCAGGGTGCAGACTGGCTTAGGCACCTGACAGAGGTTGCAGATAGGTTTGGGGGCTTTCCATCACCCTGCACTAATTCACCGTTCAAGGTCGCCCCTTCACCTGCACTCATTAGCAGGCTGTCCTGCCTGCATGTTAAGATCTTCTTCGGGAGCCCTTCCCCAAGTGCTTCCAACGTGTGAGTCTAGACAGGTGGTAACAAGATGGAAGGCCTTTTCAGTGGTGGCACCCCATATATGGAATGCTCTCCCCAGAAAGATTTGCCTGGCACGGACTTTGCTATCTTTTCAGCACCAGTTGAAAACCTTCCTATTTTCCTGCTCTGCTGTGATGTTTACTCCTTGCTGAATGTTGCTGTGCTGCTTTTATCAGCTCCTTTGCTTGTTTCTCTTCGCTTCTTTCAAATAGTGATATTGTGTGTGTGTGTGTGTGTGTGTGTGTGTGTGTGTGTGTGTGTGTGTGTGTGTGTGTGTGTGTGTGATTGATTGTATTTTTAACAGTGTATATAAGTTAGACATTCTGGGGCAAGGGGGGGGAAGCTTCTTTGGAAGGGTGGGATATATCAAGCCGTGTAATTAATAAAATAAATGGCAGGACGTCATGTGAAATTCTCCAAGGCAGCTCATGCCCAATTGACTTTTTTGTAAGGTGGCTTGACAGATTCGTCCTGGTTTACCCCATCTGTGGAAATTGCATCCTGACTCCAGCTGTGTATGACTGGTGCATTCCAATCGCGCTAGGTCTCATTTGCCTGCCCGCTTTCCCGTGACTCAAGCGTCCCAGCCCTGGTGCCTAATTGGCTGGATTCCAGGGCCAGGGACCCTCCCCCTCAGGTTAAGCATCAGCTCCATCTGTGGCCTAATGTTGGCTGACCGTGTCCTGTTGGACTGGGAGCGCATATATGTGTAAGGAGGACAGCTGCCGTGCCCACGACGTCTGCTTTGCCTGTTGCAAGCCCGTTTTGATTCATTGGCTGTGATGTCAAATGTCACTCAAATGGCGTGTGTGTGTGTGTGTGTGGGTGATATTATTGTGTGTGTGTGTGTGTGTGTGTGTGTGTGTGTGTGTGTGTGTGTGTGTGTGTGTGTGTGTGTCGAGAACCGACAAAGAGGGCTTGCAAGGGAACATCCAGCCAAGTCCTCAAAAAGAGCTCACTTCGTGGAACATGCATGCAGCAAAATGTTCGCCTTCCTTCCTTAATGATCTATGGTTCTGTAAGCAACACTTTGAGAGTTTGTGCTTTCTTTGGTCTGGATCCAAGGCAAAGTGGAAGCCCGCACATAATAACCAACTGTTGAAAGTGAGAATTAGCAGCAGCCCACTCCATTTCAGGTTCTTCAGCCCCTCCAAACGCTCCATGCTTCTCCTTTTATGGAGGCTGGAAATTCGTGTCGAATTGGCTCGGTGACAGGGCACTGTGTGAAGCAAGGGCAAAAATACCCCTGAAATGGGGATCGCTCTTTTCTTTTTCCGTGTTTCTAAACCAAGATAGTAAGCGCTGCTTATGGATCACGCGCTCCCTAGATCAATGGTGACCACATCAACTGTCGTGCGAGTGTTCTCTGGGAAAGAGAAACCCAGATGGTTGTTGTACAAACACTCTCTCTCTCTCTCTCTCTCTCTCTCTCTCTCTCTCTCACACACACACACACACACACACACACACACACACACACACACACACACACACCTACCTCTTTTATATTGTAAAACCTACATCTCTGAGGTCATGTTTTGGCACAAGCGCCCAGCTTGTACCAAACACGTCAAAGATTTGTTCTAACGGCTCTGCAAAAAGCATTCTTGAACAGGCTGGGTAGAGGAGTCATTTTGGATTAGCGGTTTCTTCATCAGGAATTGTTTTTGTCCATTTGCAGAGGGCAAATAACTCTTTGGCTACCCCCCTCGCTAGGAGCAATCAACAGACAATCCATGATGTTGGGGACCACTCGGAAAGCTCTTTCGATTCCAGGAGACCATTAAAAAAGGCTATTTGAACGGCAGGGGGCCCCTACTGTAATCACATAGTCTTCCCTGCTTTTCCCTTCCTCCATTTCCCTCCCCTTCCTCTGTTGCCCTCCTTGTGTCTTTCTAGATTGCAAGCTCCTCGGGGCAGGGCCCCATGTACATTGATGACACGATGATGATGTGTATAAGGTATTTGAGAAAGCACACAGATTCGCTCCATGGCAGCAATAGGGAAGGTCTGCAGCTCAATAGCAGAGCAGTTTCTTTGTATGCAGAAGGCTGTAGGTTCGATCCCTGGTATCTCCAAAGACCTTTCCTGGGTTGTATTTCAACAGTCTGTTTAGACAAATATTCAGTGAGATGGACCCATTGGTATAAAGCAGCTTCCTCTGTAACCCTGTCTCTTTAGAATCCAAACAGATTGAAAAGCGCACGACACCTGAAATTTATGTTGCAAGCTGGACCTACCTAACCTCTCTAAACACACCTGTGCTTCACCCATAATCAAGTCCCCCCAGGGCCATGTTATGTCATCCTCTGATGGGTGGTAGAATCGAAATGCTGGAACGGGCCTTTGAAGGCCTTAATAGACTCCTTAATTGTACAAGCCAGAGGAAACATGTCCTGCGGCAGAAGATGGGAGATTTGCTTGAGCAGAATAGCTTGAACTTGAGTGATTTAGTGCCGGCCGGCTCAATCTGACAAATTACAGTCGCACTGACAGCTCTACAGTTTTGTCAACTACTGGCCCCACCTCATTCCAGAACTTTCTGTTGAGGGCAAGGGAGTCTTTTGGCACCATGGAGGACACGAGCTCTCGGCAGGAAAGGGTTTCATTTCCAGCTGAACTGGGCTGAAGCATTTTGATGCTTCAAGGAATTCAGTAGCAAGGCACATGAAGGCTTTAAACCAGCCTGACATGATCTCAGTGCTTCTTTATATACTAAGGTCACCTTTTGCTTGATATGGAGCAGCGCTGGTGATGTGGATCATGAGAGATCAGAATGGACGGAAAACCCATTCCATGGTGATGAGATGCACTGGAAAAGACTGGGAGGAGCTGTAGCTCAGAGGAAGAATACCTGTTTTACAAGCAGACAGTCCCAGGACCCATCCCGGAGAAAAATTCCTGTCTGATATCCTGGAGAACTTCTGCTGTAAGGATAGTGCTAAGCTAGGTGACTCAATAGGCAGGCAGCTCCCTATATTCCTATCTGATCAGATCTCCAGTGAGGTCTCTTAAGAAGGGAAACATCATTCTATGCAATGTCAATGGGAAAGAACAGGGCAATTTCATTGCATAGTGCGTTGTAGTCAGCATTGTCAAGTCCCATGTGTTTGCAAGTCCGTTTGTCCACTCTCTTTTCTTGTACTGCTTTGTGGGAGTGGATGGGATGGGAGAGGTGCAACAGGAAAGTTGAGGGGAAGATACAGACAAAAGGAAATACCGTATTGGTCTGAGTATAAGACTCACTTTTTTCTCCTAATTTAAGTTTTTTAACTAGGGGTGCGTCTTATAATCAGGCTGTTGCAATTTAATGCCAGTGATTTAATTGAATTTTTTAATAGTGCCAAACTTTAAGGGTGCGTCTTATAATCAGGTGCTTCTTATACTCGGGACAATACGGTATTTCATTACCAGCAAGTAATTAATCTGTGGAACTCTTTGCCACAGGATGTGGTGATGGTACCTGGCCTAGATGCCTTTAACAGGGGATTAGATGGATTTATGGAGGAAAAATCCATCGCAGGTTACAAGCCCATGATGACTACATGCAACCTTTGAGTTTTAGAGGTAGCCTATCTCTGAATGCCAGGTACAAGGGAATGGCAACAGGGTATCTTGTTGTCTTGAGTGCTCCACCTCCCTGGTGGGCCACTGTGAGATACAGGAAGCTGAACTAGATAGGCCCATGGCCTGATCCAGCAGGGCTCTATTTTCTTATAATAAACTGTGCTTGGGGAACTTGCCACCTGAGACAGAGACCCACACACCCATGCCCCCTTCCCTCTTAGGAAAGGGCTCTCTGCTTTAGGGAGCCATCAGAATCTCTGTGATATCAGTGGCTGTAATACCCATCCCCATCCTCACCTCAGACCTATTTGCAATACCCATCCCCACCCTCACCTCAGACCTATTTGCATGTCTAGCAATCAATACAACTCACAATGAGCAAAAACTGCATGAAAATCATGTGCTCTACCACTGAGCCCCTTGCTGTACTTCTCATTGAGGAACCCCTGAAAAAAAACCCAGGTTTCCCTGGAACATCCTCCTCCATCCTGCATTGAAAAGCAGAAATGCTACAGCAGGGAAAGTCAGGTAAGGGAGATAGAGATGAATGGGAGGGTGGAACGGGGGCAGCATCTCAAGATGTCCTGGGCCAGCCCTGGCAATTCACGAGAGGAGAGTCAGCGACACTGCCCCCAAAACAGTATTAAAACATTATTGTGAATTCTTGCCTTCCCCCCCCCGCCTCCTCTTTGTTGAACACCCCGCTTCTATGTAGCCACGACGAATCTCATGCTGTGCAAGTCACATCTGCGGCAAGCAACATTTTTGTAAAATAAATATTGGCACGCCACACCACAACATCTGCCGTCTTGCAAAGCCAGAGTCAGGCTTCTCTTTTTATTTGTCTGCTAGCAATGCGCAACCTCGCAAATGCAGCCAAGTGAGCCGCCCCCACCCTGCTCTGTTAGCACATGGTCCTACAAAGATGAATGAGATACCAGGCAAGCTTGTGTTTCAGCCGAGAGTTTTTCATTAGCTAGGCAGCAGGGAAGAGTGGCAAGGGGGGGGGGTGGAAGAGACACCTTGACATATCAGCAAACGCTCCATTTTCAAAACCGAAAGTGGTGTCAAAAATTTCCATAAGAATATTTTGGCTCGGAAGAAGATAGTCCAGGGTAGTCAGCTAGATGGGGCAAAGCAGAAATAAGAGCATGAAGAAATGGATGGTGTAGTGGTTTGGGAGTTGGACTCAGACCTGGAAGATCCAGGTTCAAATCCCTGCTCAGCCATGAAGCTTCCTGGGTGACCTTGGGCCAGTCACTATCTCTCAGCCTCACCTACCTCACAGGGTTGTTGTGAGGACAAAAGGAGGGGAGGAACTATGTACACCACCCTGAGCTCCTTGGAGGAAGGGCGGTATAAAAAATGTGAAAAATAAAAAATAAAATAAATAAGAAATATCCTTGAGAAATTGTGCCAGATTAAGATTACCGTATAACCCTGTGCACATTTAATTCAATGGAACTGACTTCTGAGTAGATACGCATAGGATTGCACTGTACGATGTTTACAGTGCAATCCTCAATATTACAGCAAGTCCTCACTTAAAGTTGTCGATAGGTTCTTGGAAACTGCGACTTGAAGCAGAATGACTTCTAACGAAACCAATTTTAACATGGGCTAATTGATAGACGTCAACAAGAGTTTACAGCATTTTTCTGGTCACAAAAACATCACCAAACTTCTAAATAAAGACCCAAAACACTTCTAATATAAAACACTGAAATAAATGTGAGCTTTTCAGGCCAGAGAAACCCCACGTAGACATGTTGAAGCTCCACACAGACAGTGGCCCCGGCTGGGAATTGATTTTTTTTCTCAACAACTTTAAAACAAAACGATTTATAACGAAACAATTTCAAGTGAGGACTTGCTGTATTTGAATGTGTTGCTTGAGCAGGAACCTCTAAATTCACCGCTGTGCAGATGAACTGGGATATTATTATTAAATCTCATTTTTCACTTTTTAAACATTTGTTTTAAGACTGTTTCTACCCACTCCAAGAGTCTGGGATGACTGCTAGATGATCTTAAAATGAAGTATGATCAATTTCACAGTAGAAATCAATGGCAAGAGAAGAATGCACTCTAAGGAAGAAATTTAAAATTGATTTTTCTGTCATATAGTCCTGGGCAGTGGCGTTCCTGCGGTAGGGGCTCGACAGTAAGTTGCGCCCCGACCGACTACCGCGTTCATGAACCGGAGCGAGAAGGCCCCGCCCCTCGCCATCAGAGCCATTCTGCGCAGCGAAGCTGAACGGGCAGGTCTCCTGCCCGTTCGGCTTCGCTGTGCAGAATGGCTCCGACGGCGAGGGGGCGGGGCCTCCTCACTCCGGTTTGTGAACGTGGTAGTCGTTCGGGGCACAACTTACTGTTGAGCCCCTACCGCAGGAACTCCACTGGTCCTGGGGGGTGTCGCGGGGTGGGCGGGTGTCATGATGAGCTCCTGCACTTCAGAATTGACCACTACAAAACCACTGTGTACACATACATATGCAGATGAGACACGTTGGAGCTCTTAGCAAAACTCTCTTTGCTTTCCTCAAAATTCATTGGATGGTTCACCCGATCAAGACCCTTCCAAAGTTCCAGTGCACCAATGAATTGGTAATTCCATGAAGGTGTAATTGTCATGAACATGAGCGTGCATCTCCCACTGGAGAGAAATTTACAACTCACCTGGTTCCAAAATGGGAGTGCCACAGCACGGCAGCAACCAGTTATGAAGTTGAGGAGATCTGCCTGAGCCTCCTGGAAGCCAAGGTCCCTTGGCACATGCCCTATTAGGTTCACCCTCTGAAGCCACCCCTGAAAGACATAAAATATGATCCCTCCAGGCCTTAGATCAGCGGTTCCCAAACTGGGAGGCATGGCTCCCAGGGGAGCTGCGGATACCAGCCAGGGGAGCCGCGGAGTGCCACGGAATCCTCTCAGAAAACAGTGCAATGCCAATTGGCAGGCATCAACATCATGTAATGGGGAGCCGCGGCCAACGGTTCCCAATGGTCAAGGGAGTTGCAGGTCGAAAAAGTTTGGGAAACACTGCCTTAGAAGTTACTGCTGCTGGCGTTCCAACTTTTCTCTTTAAAGGTCCTTCAGCCGCCACTGGGGTCGTCGTCCCCAAGCTATCTATCTAGCTTCTTTGGCCTGGTACACACCAGATGCTTTTGCACTGTATTGGAGGGAGCAACTGAAAGCAGAGAAGCAGCAGGGGGAGGGGGGCAATGCTCCACTCTTTCCCCAGATAACTGAACCAAAACCAATGCAGTGTTTCTGGCTGAGGTTTCACGGTCATTCCTGAGTTGCTTTCAAGACAGGTTGGGAACATGGGTTGGATAATGAAGATAGAGAGCAAGGCAGAGAGCAACCATCTGGGCCAAGGCAAAAAAATTCCTCCCCTGCTGAGATCAGAAGTCGTTCAGGACAAGGCAAAGCGGACACAGATGGTGGAAAGTGTGGAAGTAAATGTTCAAAAAACACCACCCATTCTATGGTGTAGATATCGGTGCTGTTTTGCTAGCATATTACATTGTCCCAGTGTGTCGAATTTACATAGAGTGGGATATGGGGGAGTAAGTCTCATATTCACAAGGTCCATGGCATATAGAATGCCATGGATGAATGGCCATAGATACAGGTACATACTGTATATAAGATGTGTCTGTTCCCATAAGGGGTGGAAGGATCAGGGGTATCACTAGAGTTCGTGTCACCCAGGGCGAGATCTCATGGTGTCACTCCCATGGACCACCTCCCGTACCAGACCACATGGTGTGGAGGCCTCCTGGGAAACGTGATCCCAACACGGGTCATGGTGGGGATCGGGAAGCCCCATTTTCTACCAGTGATGCGTTTTCGCACCACTGGTAACAACTAGACTAGATAGAGGTTCTCAACCTGTGGTACGGGTACCCCTAGGGGTACGCGGACCTCTTGCTGGGGGGTACGCCAAGCCCTGCCCCTTATCTGCCCCATCAGCAGCTAATTAAGTGTTAACATGGATTTTAAATTGTAATTATTTTCGGAGCCCTTCCGTCTCTCTGATTTTCGTTTTGGGCTTATTTTTGTACTTTGGAAAATGTACTTTGGTGGGGTGGGAGAGTGAGGAGCTGATTTTGGGAACTGTGACTTCGAGAAAAAAAAGAGATCCTTGCATGTTTCTCACTCACTCACTCACTCACTCACTCACTCACTCACTCAGAGAGAGAGAGCGTTAAATGACATTTTTCACATTTAAAATTGTTCTAGTACTTTTTTATTTAATGATTAATTACCTAATTAATTAATTGATTAATCCAATTAATTAGCAGTTAATTAGCAGGGGGTACTTCAGAAAATTGGACCATGATAGGGGGTACCCGGGCCTCCAAAGGTTGAGAACCCCTGGAATAGGGGTTTTGTCATTTTGGCATCACCCTCCCCCTTGTGACACCTCTGGGAAGGATCACATGGGTTGGGCAGACACATGTATGAATATATGCGTAGAGCTGATCACACATGAAGCTCTACATGTTTTGGACACGTAAGCTCAAGATGCATCCCCCATCTCACGTAAGCACAGGTGTCCTAGATGAGCCATAGGCAACCATCAGATACAAATGCATGTATTCACCGCAAGGCAGTACTGTTCCAAATGCCAGCATGTCCACTCTCTGGATCGCAAGACTTGATCTGCCTGGAGAGACTATGAGCAAACCAGGCAGGCTTAACACTGCGTCCCTCATCTGGGGCAGATTGTCTTGGGCTACCTTCCTTAGCCTCCCTTAATGCTTTTCTTTTGATCATGTTGGTTTAGAACATTGAAGTGTAACTTTCCAAAAATCAACACAGCTGGGCCGAGATCTGAGCCTGTGGATTTCCTGAAATCCCACTTTCTTTTTATCAGACACTTGAAGAGATTATTTCATTTGCCTTCCCCCGGCTGGGCGCAGCTGTTGCAGGGGGACAGTTTTCGTCAGTGTTGCGGCTGACGGAGCTCTTTCTACTTTAGCCTCCACCAGATTTTGCTTGATCTTTCTTTTGTGAAACCTAAACCCAAGGCTAGCCTCATATTTCAGCTCCACTCTTAGGCTTGTTGGGCCCAGCTCGAATTCCATTGTAACTGTATCTGTTGGCCGCATCTGCAGGCAGTCTGAATAATGCTGGGAACACAGCACCATTGAGAGGACCGCCATCAACGAGTTGCCAAGCGGAGATCCAATATAACAATGACTGTTTTTGTCATGAGTATAATGTTCCGGATTGACAGCACCTTCTTAACAAGTGCTGCCCAGAACCCAAAAGCACAACCCAAATGGAGGTTCCTAAAATATTTGTCTTTTTCTTGCTGTTTGGTGTCCAGTTGTGCGACAGATAAAGATCACACTCCATGCTAGAAGGCCCTCTCTCCAGACATTCATCCTTTTCACATATTCGCTAAACATTCAGAGGCATTCAGAGGTGTGGAGAAAGCAGGAGAGATAAGTTGTTCTCCCTCTCTCGCAACAGGAGACCCAGATAGTCATCTATTCATGGAGGAAAAGACCATCACAGGTTACAAGCCATAAGCAACCTCCTGGCTTTAGAAGTAGGTTTTCTCTGTGCCAGGTGCAAGGGAGTGACAGCAGGAAACAGGTTATCTTGTTGGCTGTGTGCTCCCTGAGGCAACTGGTGGGGCCACTGTGTGATACAGGAAGCTGGACTAGATGGGCCTTTGGCCTGATCCAGCAGGGCTCTTCTTATGTTCTTATGTTCTTAATGACACTGGTTGGTGGATATGTCAGATGGACGAGAGAAAAGCTTCACGCAGCCTGTAAATAATCTGTCGAATTCGCTGCTGCATAACGTTGGGATGGACCTTAGAAAGGGTCCTTAGAAGGTGATTAGTCAAATTCCTTGAGGACATTTCTATCACTGGCTCTATCAAGTCATGATGCTTGTATGCTACCTCCAAAGGCAGAGGTATTATGCCTCTGAATGTTAGTTACAGAGGAGTAATAGTGGGAGAGGTATATGCCTTCATCTCTTGCTTATAGTCTTCTCAATGACATCTGGTTGGCCACTGCCTTCGATCTAATCCAGCAGAACGTTTTTTTTTAATGTTCTTATGTGTGTAGGCTCTGTGCAGATCTTCAGCTGATCATGCAGAGGTTGGGGTGGGACCAGCAGGGAAGGCTGAGGGTGACTGTCAGAGAACTAATTGCAAGCCAAGTCAGATTTAAGAGCAGGGTTTGGCTTGGCTCCCCATTGACCATTCTCTTCCAAGTGGAAGGAGTTCATTTCCAACCTTCCACCCACCCAACATCTGGTGCCACCCCTGTGCTCCACCTCCCCTAAATGTTTAGCTTCCATGGAAATGTCTGGAAACGGATAAAGTCGTGACACAAGAGTCCCAAATCTATCTCTGCCAAATTTGAATATTTGCAGAGAAGTGATTCATATGGTTTGAATTTAGCTGGATCTAGTGGCTAAAAAAATATGAAATAACTCCCCCACTAGATATGATGTCCTCTCTAATTTGCAAGCAAACCTTGCCTTGAGAGTATTCATTTAACAAAACAGCCAAACAAAACCGACACGATGCCTGAACAAAAGAATGAACATCCTAGTTCTGATTGGTCAGTGATGGCTCATGCGATGACAGGACACAATTATGTAGGAAATGAATCAAGGCAAATGAGTTCCCTTCTCATTGGAGGTCTGAAAAAGAATGCATGACTCATCAGAGCCTGAAAATGTCAATGAGAGTATAGTTAGCATCTTCATGAATCAAGTTCAGTTGATACTTTAGGGCCAACTTATAATGACGAAGTTGCCAACTTCTTTACGTAAACAGTACAAGCTCTCTAGGTGGGGTCAAGGAAAGAGCCAGGACAGGACAAGAGGAGTCAGTACAGAGTCTAGAAAAGCCCAAATATCTTTTCTCAGTTACACGATGCCACCAATCGCACAAACACATGTACTGTATGCTCATCATGGCATCCCTCCTGTTCCAAAAACAGATAATGGACCACAGTTTTCTGTGGCCTTTTTACAAACACGTTACAGTTGACTTTGAGTTTCAGTGTAATAATCCTAGTTAGTATCACATCAAAAAAAATTATTTTTTATTTTGCTAGCGGAAGGAACTAAAAATGTACTTTGTACACGGAACTTTATAACCAAAGGAACTGAAACTGACGACATTGTGCATGCTTGAATCTGAGAATTACTTTTAGAAAGTATCCTACTGAAACTGGATCTCAGAAAGGGCCGCGCATAGGACGTGAAACTATAAAGGAGTGAAATGGGGCAGGTCTGTTCATCTTTTCCATTAACCTCACAAACAAGATTTTTCCCCACCAGATGACATCATCCCTCTCTTTCCTGAGATAAAAGAGTATTCCTTCCTACTGCATGGTTGCACTTCGAGTATTTGCAGAGTACACCCTGCTGGGATGACAACAAGTCCTGAGCCAGCCTGGATGTTTGGTCCATTACTGAAGCAAAACACTGTCAAACTACTTGGAGTTTGGAGGAGCCCTCAGCCCAAATTTGCTACCCAATTTATAGCTCTTCAAACAACACCACAAGGATCTCTAGGTCAGGGAGAACTTTCTACAGCTTTCTACCAAGTCTCCACTACAAGATAGTGGAAGATCACTGGAAATCTCCTTAAAAGTCTAACTTAAGTACGGGATGTTGTTGTTTGAGGAGTGCATGGCAGGGCTCTGTGTTCCTTCAGACTCAAGTCAAGTTTCCAAAACCTTTCCACGGAGGCAGGCTCCTTCAGTGGAATTTTGGCAGGGACCATGCATTTTTAACAACCATTTCAGGGCTTTTTTATCTCTTTTTCTGTTCCCCACTGATTTATGCTTCTCAGGTTTTTATCTAAGCTGTTGCGTTTCTTCTTCCTGTGATTTATTCCACCTTCTGTGTTTCAGCAAATAAATGCATTTCATGTTCAGCCTGACTATGCAAGCTGCCCGGCCAACAAAAAATGGTTTCAGTCTGTCTCTGGGGCAGGTGAATGACTTGTCTCCCAGAGACCAATGACTTTGCTGGAATGAAGAACTAGGTGCTAAGAAAGCTAAGCATTAGTGATATGCAATCTTTTGTATCTGCTATAATACATTTGTTCATCTTTCAGGTGACACAAGACTCGAATATACTAGTCCAACTTACTTTCCGGGATCACTGTGAGGGTAAAATGCTATGAGGGGCTAGGGTCTCTATGTATGCCATCCCAAATGCCTTGGAGGAAGTTGAGATAACCCAGGTGCACAGCCAAGGTCTGTAGAATCTTAGAGATATAAATAAAATTTATTATAGACTTAATATCTCTATGGTAGAATGGAAAGCAATCCAAAGGTGCGCATAAAAAGTGCATGGGAGTTAATGGACCAAATGGATCTAAACACACATTGTATACATGTAAGCCTCCAAGCAAACAAACAAAAATGTGTAGATTACCTTTGAAAAGTAAGCCACCCTAGCGCGGGGGGGTCTTAGGCGAGGGGCCCAATTGGGAGCAATTGGCCCAATTTGCTTAAAGCTGGCCCTGCATGTTCGTCTATAGCTTTCCATCGTCCTACCTGACCGATGTGTGGACACTAAGCTTCAAGCACCCCTGTTTGGATTACAGCTAGATGCCTCCTCCCTCTCACTGGGCCCCACAACCCGTAAGGCTGCTTCTGTTGACTCACACGGCACTGAGATTATTCACTCCTTGTATCGAACCGCCGTTGACGTCAATTGGGGGTTCTATCAACTTTATGCAGAAGGTTTATGGGTCTGTTTAAACCTCCTCCCTTCTGCTTTTTCTCTTATCACATATATATGCCTATAATCATCCATAGGAATGAATTCATTTATCCAAATGAATTCCTCAAAGGGGCCAAGTCATAATAATTGGTGAGACTGCAGGATAGTGCTCAGGATCCCAGTCCTCCTGGTTTCACACACCAAGAGCTACTCAACGTGCAAAATGCAGTCCCTACAAGCAAAATAAATAAATAAGAATTCTTTCTCATTCTTCTTTCTCCAGACCCTTCAAGAAGGTCAGTTCTTAATGTTTCTTTTTTTATTAAAGAAATTTACATTTATACCCCACTTTTTCCTCCAGCAGAAATATCCAAATCAGTTATCTGTGAAACTCAATAATAGCATATTAAACATCAAAAACAATGTCCCAAATTGGAAAGGAACATCATGCAACCGTGAAAATGACGAATAATCACACAAAGAACTTCAAAACAAGTTGATACACTTGCCAGAATAAAACAGTTTTCAAGCAATATCCGAACACTTTTAATGAAGACCCTGAACTGGCCTTGTGGCTGGGAGTTCCACATATAAGGTGCCACCACAGAGAAGACTCCCTCATGTGTTCTCACCAGTTGTGCCTCTGAAAGCAGCATAATGCACTAGAGACCAGTGTTGTTCCTGGAGGGGGTGCAGCACCGTATGTCGTGCTGTACCGCACCTTGCAAACCAGTGTGATGCGGCCCCCTTCCACTTCAAAAGGGCAGTGTTTCTTCTTCTGATGACATTAAGGGCAACGGGAGTTTGAATTTCTCCTTGATTTTCACACTTGATGCCATTGCTCAATTCAAAATATTTCTGGGTCTACCCACACGGCTTAATACCATTTCATCCTCCTTTTCTCTTTGTGTCCTTGGAAACTCCGGTTGAATCAAATTCCAGCTTGCAAAGGTGCATCTTGCTTTGTCAATCTCATTCCTCTCTCCATGCTTTTAAGCTATCTGACATTTCAGGCTGCTGGAGTTGGCCAATTCCCACACATTCAGTTCCTGCTCCTGAGCGCACCAGACTGCAGCACACTTCCCCAGAGTGTGGGAAGGTTATCAGGCAAACAGATGTATGTTAATCTCATGTGCCAGGAGGTACCTGGGTCGTTTGTAAACTGACAGTCCTGGAGGAGGGTAGATTTCAGTCTGGAGCAGCCAAGGCTGAATGTTCTTGGCAAACATTTGGAGCCCCACGATGGAAACTTTGGAATAGCCATTTAATAAAGACCATCTGTGAGGCTCATTGGAACAGCAACAGCCCCACCGCAGCACCCACTCCTGATTGAACTGGCTTTGACAACATATAGGGCCATGCACAATTGCTTTCAGAGATTTAGAGGAGGTCTTGTACAGCTGTCCTGTTCATTATCTCCAGTCCACCACCACCTTTGGCCAAAACAGGGCTTTGCCTGTCCAAGTTCCCATGTTCACTGTCTAGCCTCTCCAGTTAAAAGATCCGACCTAGAGGGAAAGCCTCTGCCAAGTAGAGTAGATGCTTCTGTGTTAGATTAGATGGACCAATAGATTGACTTTGTATAAGGCAGCTTTATACTGTATATAAGGATAGGCTTACCAGATTTCCAACCGGGACAGAGTGCAAGACGTTTAGGAGAAGAAATGTGGGCAGGTGTAGCTTGTTAAACCTTAGAGCACAATCCTAGGCATCCATGGGGCTTGCTTCTGAATAGACATGCCTAGGATTGTGCTCTAAGGTTTAACAAGCTACACCTGCCCACATTCCTTCTCCTAAACGTCTAGCACTTTGTCCCGGTTGGAGATCTGGTAAGCCTTTATAAGGACCTACTGGATAGCACCCGTGATGTGTAGTATAGTTTCCCCTTTTGACGTGTGTGTGTGTGTGTGTGTGTGTGTGTGTGTGTGTGTGTGTGTGTGTGTGTGTGTGTGTGTGTGTGTTGAAAGATGTGCACTTATTGACATGCCCATATCAGCATTTGTGCAGCCCTTTAAAAAATTGAATATGGTAACTACGGTACTTCATCACAGATCTGCACTGCAATTTCAAGGATATTATCTTCTTTTTTAACATCCATTCTTCTTTGAGCAATGGGTCCTCCTGCGGTCAAGGCTGTGCAGGAACATTTTCCTTTCTTCAAGTTTCCCTTAGAAGTGAAAGTGACCAGAGGCAGCTCATCATCCTGTGTGGTCAATTTCCTTGACTTACATGGGACTTGGGCTGCTGAGCCCTGGGGGTGCCCAGTTCTTCATGGTCAGACTTCTTAATTCTCCCATTATATTATACAGGGCTACACAGTGGCGCAAGAGGACAAATTGCTCCAGTTACTTTGCAGCAATGATGATCTTTCTAAGCTGCCCCGAGAGTGGCAGCACTATCATACAGACCAGTGTTTCTCAAATTGTGGGTCGGGACCCACTTGGTGGGTCGCGACCCGATTTCTGGTGGGTCCCACAGAGCCTCCAATGAAAACAGGGGTGATGGAAAGATTAGATAACTACTTGCCTCAAGCCCTGAGGCTATTCAAAAATCAGATAGCTGCTAATTGCCCTTCACAGAGCTGGGCTCCTGCAGTTTGCAAGGTAGCTGCTAATTACCCTGCAAACAGCTGAGCTCCTGCAGTTTGCAAGCTTGTGCAAATATAGGGAGATAAATGTTTGAGAGTCTTTTTCTGGTGTGGTTTTTTCCAAGTCTGTCAATGACAGGTAGTGGGGGCAGATGAAGGCTGGGTAACAGAACTAAGCCCCTCCGAAGTCTTGAGGCTATTCATTAGGGCTGCCTCATTATGACAAATGGATTGAGTCTTTTGCAAATAAATAAATTACGTATAAATAAATAAGTCTCATAAAGCTAGGTGAGTCCCGATAGACTGTCATTTTAAAAAGTGGATCCCGGTGCTAAAACGTTTGGGAACCACTGGTACAGACTATCCAAGTGCTCTCTGCTTTGTGATTCATTCCAGGCGAACAGCTGTATAGTCCCACACTGGGATTTAATAATAAGGGAGGGCCAAAATATACTTTATGAGACGTTATCAGATCTCCCGATGTGTTTTAATAACTTCAAAGGAGCCACAGGTAAGGAAGGGGAATGAAATATTTTCCTTATGTATCATATCCACGACTGAAATCCTCTCTCCCTGGAGGTGCTATTGGATTCCCTACGAGCAAAAGGCATGTATCTGAACAGTAAGACTTTCTCCCCCCCCCTTCTGGAACTAATAGCAACTGGGGGGACCATTCTGAACAGGAAAATGGTCTTAGGGGGAAGAGTGAATCTCCTATTTTTTTATTTTTCACATTTTTATACCGCCCTTCCTCCAAGGAGCTCAGAGTGGTGTACATATTTCCTCCCCTCCTTTTTGTACTCACAACAACCCTGTGAGGTAGGTGGGGCTGAGAGATAGTGACTGGCCCAAGGTCACCTAGGAAGCTTTGTGGCTGAGCAAGCGGGGATTTGAACCTGGATCTTCCAGGTCTAAGTCCGACTCCCAAACCACTACACCATCCTCCAGCTCCAGCCCCCTGATCCAATAGGGAGTGGCAGGCAGCAACTGCTTTTGAGAGTTTTTTTATGGGAGTTCTGATCATGGATTGAGGTTGGAAGGAAGGATTTTGGAAAGGAAGTATAGGTAAGTAGTAGTGCTGTCCAAAGTATATGCAGGAAGGCACTATGAAGAACATAAGACGAGCCCTGCTGGATCTAGTCCAGCTTCTTATATCTCACAGTAGCCCACCAGATGCCTCTGGGAGCACACAGGGCAACGAGATGCCCGTATCCTGTTGCCATTCCCTTGCACCTGGCATTCAGAGAGAGGCTACCTCTAAAACCTGGAGGTTGCATATAGCCATCATGGCTTGTAACCTGCAATGGCCGTTTCCTCCATAGATCCGTCCAATTCCCTTTTTGCTCCAATATCATCCTCAGTGGTACCCACACAGACTGACATCATCTCTGCAAGGTTTCCGGCAGGGGTGGGGATACATATTTTCCCAGCCCAACCTGGAGAGAGATACCAGGGACTGAACCTACAAACTTCAGCATACCAAGCAAACGTGCTGCCACTGAGCCACACAGCCTGTCCCCTTTATGGCTACAGCTGACAAGCAGGTCTATTTTGCCACCAGGCCTGAACGAGGCTGCAGAAGAATTCAGAGCTGAAGCCAAGAGAGAGAGAGAGGCGGAGGCATCGCTGTGTTTCTTTGCCCCCCTGCCTTTATTATAAACTCCTGTCTCTGACTCAGAGAACCCCCCACCGGTTTAGATGAAGGCTGACATCCATCCCAAGAGGCAGGGAAAGCAAAACTGACCCTTAACTAAATAACTCGCAGAGACGGGGAGTGTTGGCCACTCTCCACCGAGCCTGAGCTACGTTGCTAATCTGTTATGTCTTTTTCGGTCATTTAGCACATTAAGACAGTCTTGCTTATGTTCTGTTTATTTTTCTGATCCTCACAGAAACCATTTTATAGCTGTAGGCTGGGACAGGGGAATGGGGGTGAGCGGGGAGAGGACGTGTGCTTCAAACTTTAATTAAAAAAAGTTATAACAACAACCAACATGGAGGGAAAGAGATTGAAATTGTGTTTGCAATCCTCTGCATGCAGAACTGCTGCTACAATTAATGTCGCTGTTGAATGAAGAGGTTGCTGAATTTTGCAGCCCTGGGGAATGGTTTTTGAAGGATTTATGAACTCCGTCTTCTTTTTAACCAAGAATTAAATCTCTGTTCCGGCGACAACATCCCTCAGACTATATGATGGAGTGGCCAAACTTGCTTCACGTAAGAGCCACAGGTGATAAACTTCAGATGTTCGAGAGCCGCAAGAGAGATGTTTGAGAGCCGCAATATTTAAGCATTTAAATTCTTAAACATATTTACTCACCATGAATATTAAACTTATGTTTTAATCCAGTGGACTCTCAGTTTGTACCCGGTAAATAATTATAAAGCTTGTAAATTTCTTATTTCCCTTTTTCTATTAATTGTGATTCAAAAAGGAACTCAGCCAACATATTTCTGAGAGCCGCACACTGTATGTGAAAGAGCCGCATGTGGCTCAGGAGCTGCAGTTTGGCCACCTCTGCTATAGACAGGCTTACCAGATCGTCGCCGGGACGGGAGCGGTCTACCCTTAAGGGGGCGGGGCGTGGGGGGGGCCAGAATGCGACGCGTTTACAAGCGCGTCGTAAATTTACAAGCTTTATAATTATTTACCGGGTACAAACTGAGAGTCCACTGGATTAAAACATAAGTTTAATATTCATGGTGAGTAAATATGTTTAAGAATTTAAGTGCTTCTTAAATATTGCGGCTCTCAAACATCTCTCTTGCGGGCCCCCACGCCCCGCCCCCTTAAGGGTAGACCGCTCCCGTCCCCTTAAGGAGGGGTTCTGGCCCCCCCACGCCACGCCCCCTTAAGGGTAGACCGCTCCCGTCCCGGCAACGATCTGGTAAGCCTGGCTATATGACATCTGCTTCTCTCCAAGTGGCCTGTTAACTCTCTCCTTCTCCTTTCCCTTACCAATGACCTATGCATGGAGTCTTTGCAGGTTTATTCCTTTTAGTGTTGCTTCTGGTTCCCTCCTTTTTTCTCAAATTAGAAGCACCTGGGATGGGTGGACGTACAGGTAGGTTTGTTGTAGGTGGGTGGGGGTGCTGCCTGGTTCCTTTTTAATGAGATCTTTTGCTCTGTGTTTGTAACATCTTCACAGCTAGTAGGGCTTTGTTTTCGTTGTACTGCCTGAGGATGCTCAAAGATTTGAGTGAAATGTAGCAGTTCTGTGTTCTATTGTATGGTTCTAAACTTTCAGTTTTCTAACCTTTTTTCAATAGAAAGCCCCTGCGCCGCCAATAGCGGGACGGGGAAATTATCCTGCCCTCCCCCCCGGAGGGGGCAGGAGACAGGCTGTCAGAGGCCCGGCCTGCGATGGGCCGGACCCCGTCACATGGTCCGGGCGTCGGCCGAGAGATCGCCGCAGCACGGCTTGGCCCTCAGTCGGCGCCCGGGAAGGCGAAGCCCCAGCCTGCCCTCCCTTTGGCATAGTCTGGGATTAGCCGGTTGCCCGTTGGGGGCCAGGTAGGAATTTTTGGCTTCCAATAGATTGGCACCAATTGGAGGTTTTTTCGCCTACCTCAGACTGTGTCCTTGGGGGTAGGTTCTCCGCCAGTGGGTCACCTGGCAGGTGACGTGCGGGTAGGGTAGGTAAGGCTTGATAGGGATCAGCGTGCACCTGGAGCTCGGCAAGGTCAGGAAGTGAGCCAAGACCGCTCATAACGATGCTCCTGCGGCTCGGTGAGGCAGGTTGGCAAGCTTCCCGGCTGGAGCGGGCGAGGCCCATCAGTGGCTGCGCTAGCATGGGTCTCAAAGCCTGCTCTGCTGTCTCAGCCCTTTGGGGTTGGCTATGAGAGGCTCCTCAGGCAGCTGGCCTGGGGGGCCTGGAGCCGGGGTGTGGATGCCAAAACAAGCAGGGGGAGAAAATGGCGTGGCCCATTTCCCCCGACCAGACCCCGCACGCCTCGGGGGGTGGAGGAGTTTCCCCTCGGTTTGCCTCTGCAGGTTTTAATGTTAACTTTAAATAAAGTGACCATCTCTCCACAAACGGCTTGTCTTGTGGCTTCTTTGGGGGGGGGGGTGTAAGGATAAAGAACTTATCAACATGACCATTTTTCCCGTCTTTACTTCTTTGAAGACCTATGCATCTTCCTGTGATGCTGGTGCTATATTTGTTTGCATGATGCAACAGGCACTTCGGCGCTGCTGCATATGTGCCTGCATGCATGCGCACATGTTGCATGGGTGCTTCGACTAGGGCACATCCAACAGGTAATGATGTGGCAGGTCAAGAGATGAGGCTGACTGACCTTTTTTATAACAAGGGTTGTGATAGGAAATCATTTTCACTTACAATATTGACTAATCGTTTCTTTTATGGGCATTTAATTCAGAGACTCTTTCTCCCCACTCCCCTTTTTCCCCAAGAATTCAGGATAGCTCTGGCTTTTGGAGAGTGGAAGTGTGTTTACATTAGAGATTAATGTCAAAGAAATGGGAGACTTGATCCGTGGCCCGCCCTTCTTCCCCTGTCCTGCATCTGCCTGTCCCCCCAGGCGTGTTAATATCAGACATATGGAAAAGCTGCTTGTTAAATGACAGTCAGTTCCTCTCCACACTCTCATTTGTCAGTTGGTCGTGGGGAATCAGGAAGGAGGTTCTTTTTAATGAGTTCTTGTATAAGAAGATTATTTGGTTTGGGGACTGATCCCCCCCCCCTTTCTGGCTCTCTGCAACAACAATATTGAGATCTTTCCATCTCATGAAGAGATGTTTTCACTTTCTCACACAGAACATTTACTGGAGTGACTCATGGCCAAGCTATACACCATGCTCAGTCCTATGTAGTTTGTCTTTGATGCAAATTTTAATGTTCTTTATTTTTTTCTAAAGCGGAAGGGGTGTGTGTGTGTGTGTGTGTGTGTGTGTGTGTGTGTGTGTGTGTGTGTGTGTGTGTGTGTGTGTGTGTGTTAGAGAGAGAGAGAGAGAGAGAGAGGTGGTGGTGGTGGTGGTGAGGAGGAGGAGGGGGATGGGGGTCTCCTTAACTCTTTCCTCTCAAGTGTGTTCTTTGCTAAACACACACACCCCCCCAAGCTGTTCTTCTTGTCCTGGCACAGATGGGGAAAATGTAGCTGAGAGAGTAGCTGATTTTTTTTTAAGTGGAAATCGCAACCAGAGAAGAAATCAGGGCTGGCCCTACCATGAAACAGAGTGAAGAGAGCCATTTCAAGTGACAGGTTGTGGACCACAATGAATGAGCTGCAGAGGAAGGGAGGCAAAAGGGCACCATGCTGCCTTTTCTTTTCCCTTCCTAGTAGAAAAGGAAAGAAAGAGATTTGAAAGAAGGAAGGAACTGGGGCCTAACATGAGATGAGCCCTGCTAGATCAGGCCCAAGGTCCGTCATTCTGCTTCTTGCAGATGCCAACAAGAGGTTTATGTGCCAGAGATGAGGGGCACATTTCTCTTCTGCTGTTGCTGCCCTGTAACTGGCATCCAGATGCTCTTGAGAATCGCGAGATGGGCTGTGCATTCAGCGACACATATGGACACACAACAGGTCTGTGCTCAAATCTCTAAACTGGGAGGCTGGAGTGGAGATCTAAAATTCTTATCTATTTTTTGCTCTTTGGGATCATCTCAGCCAAAGGCATAATAAGAAGAAATGATCAGGCACTCTTAATAGAGCCCAAAGAAGGTTAGCTTGTTTAGGGATTAATTTTCTTCTTCATGTTTTTCATTTAAAACCAAACTGAGGCCAAACACAAACAAGCCCATCATGCGCGACCTCAGTGACCACAACAACAACAAGGCATCTGCTCTGCTCAAATTCCTGGCAGATTGCACACAACCCTCAATTACAAATCAGGCGTGGCAGATGGACAGTCAACGCTGGTTCAACAGATGCCCTAAGCCATATTTCTTCGTATTATGGATCACAAGTAGTTAACGAAATCATGAATGAAACAAATAAAAGCACTGAGAAGAGAAAAACACAAAGAAATCTGAGACCCACCCGACGGGTCGCTTTGCAAATCACTCTTTCACCTTTCCAGTGGCTGATTTGAGACCCTTAGGGTGAAGACAGACACCTCTGCTAACTGGGCAAAGTGATGTCCTCTTATATTTAGCAGGGGGAGAGCAAGTGTCCCTCTTCACCCCAGCACGGCATCTTTTCCAGTAGCTGTTGCTGGTGGTTTTTTTTTTAGAGTGTGAGCCCTTTAGGTACAGGGAACCATTTATTGATTTATTTCTACGTAAACCGCTTTGTGAACTATGTTGAACTATGTTGAATGCTGAAAACAGCATTTGATGTCTGACATGGCAGGCTGGCTTTTTAACAAATGGCTTTTAACAAATGTAAATGGATGACCCACTGGGGCTGTTTGTTTTAATTGTTTTAATTGTTTTAATTTAATTGTTTTTATTGTAAGCCGCCTTGGTTGCCCTTGTGGGAGAAAGGGGGGGTATAAATTCTATAAATAAATAAATAAATAAATAAATAAAAGCAGTATATAAATATTCTTAATATTATATAATATCTTCTAATGCAGGGGTTCTCAACCCTTTCCCAGCCGAGTACCACCTCTGGCACCACTCTCCTGCTGTGTACCACCAGAAGTGACTGGCGAATGACATCATCATCAGTTACTTCTGGGTTTTCAGGTTTTCGGAGGCCAGAAAACGCAGGTAGGAGGCTCTGGGCGAGTGGGAGGGCCCTTCTCAGCATTTCTGAGAGGCTCGGCCAAAGACAGGATCTTCTTGGAAACGACCATCCAAGAGGAAAGACCATCACAGGTTACAAGCCATAAGCAACCTCCTGGCTTTAGAAGTAGGTTTTCTCTGTGCCAGGTGCAAGGGAGTGACAACAGGAAACAGGTTATCTTGTTGGTCGTGTGCTCTTGGAGGCACCTGGTGGGGCCACTGTGAGATACAGGAAGCTGGACTAGATGGGCCTTTGACCTGATCCAACAGGGCTCTTCTTATGTTCTTAAACAAAAATGCTCCGCCAAAAGCGTCGCATCAGAGCCGGGTTCTGGTGGCCTGGCAGTCCAAGTACTACCAGCAGTCGGCCGAAGTACCGCTGGCGGTACTACGGTAGTACCACTGGTTGAGAACCCCTGTTCTAAAGAATGGCAAAACTGGTTTGGATGCATGTTTTTCTGCAGGCGAGAAAAACTTTGGGGGCATTCACTTTGGGGGCAGGGATTTGTGTCAAAACCTACCACTCTGCCCAGAGCAGTTCACTCATTATGAAGAACCCAGCATAATAGTAAGAAACCTAAGCAGGAGGTCCCGGACGCAAGGATCGCCATGTGCCCCCACTGGAATCCTAGCAGCTTTCGCATTGCTGCAGGCATTTATGTCCATGCTCAGAGCTGGAAACATTTTTGCTGGGCCCCAGGTTCACAGCCAACGTCTGTAGAATCTTAGAGACAATGTATAAATAAAATTTATTATAGACTTTATATCTCTGTGATAGAATGGAAAACAATCCAAAGGTGTGTTTAAAACGTGTGCAAGAGTTAATGGACCCAATGCATCTAAGCACATTGTCGGGTGTATTTGACAAGACTAGAGTAGATTACCCTAGTGCGGGGAGTCCTTAGGCACAGGACCCAATTGGGAGCAATTGGTCCAAATACAGCCGGCCCTGCTCATGCTCATCATCACCTGCTGTGGAGGCCTTTGCAAAGTTCATAGCCATTCTGAAGTGAAATGCCCAATTGCGAAGCCGCAGGAGAGGGAACTCCATCATTCTGACTTGGGGAGTTAATCATCTCACTAGGAGGAGAAAACACAGTTTGAGATGCCAAACTAAACGCAGGTCCTCTCTCTGGATAGATTTCTTAATGTCTCGGCCTCGGAGAGACTGCTCTCAAGAACTGAGATTGCTGCTTGCTTCTCCGCAAATCTCTTCCTTGTCTTCATGGGGAGGGAGGGGGAGACAGCTCTGCTGCTGCCCCTATTATTTTAGCGTTAATGCTTCCAGCCTGTGTTTATTTTCAGAAAGAGGCAAGTGTCTCTACTGCTAGTGATCCCACACACACACACACACACACACACCACTGGTACAAGAGAGATGGGGATCTCGGGTGTGAGCAGGAGCTCAGCAGTGAGTGAGTGAGTGTGTGTTTGTTTTAGGAGGGTTGCTAGACTGGGGGCTGGACGGCTGAGATTGCCAACAGAGCAGCTTGTGAACAGGCCCAAGTGCTGTGTTTGTTTACTTAGTTGAGTGGAAGGATGGGGGGGGGGGAGAGAGAGAGAGAGAGAGAGAGAGAGAGAGAGAGAGAGAGAGAGAAGTGTGGAGCCTGCCTGACAAGCCCTCTCTCCAAATCAGAACTAAAATAAACAGCAGTGACGGAAACAATTGCTTCTGGATGGGAAGCTCCTTTCATGGCAGGTAAGGAGTCGGGCTGAGTTTGAGTCGCACTAGACATAAGAACGTAAGAAGAGCCTGGCTGCTGGATCAGGCCAAGGGTCCATCTCGCCCAGCTTCCTGTATCTCACAGTGGCCCCACCAGATGCCTCAGGGAGCACACAAGGCAACAAGATAACCTGTTTCCTGTTGTCACTCCCTTGCACCTGGCACCTACTTCTAAAACCAGGAGGTTGCTTATGGCTTGTAACCTGTGGTGGTCTTTTCCTCCATGAATCTATCCAAACCCCTTTTAAAGGCGTCTAGGCCAGGTGCCATCACCACATCCTGTGGCAAGGGGTTCCACAGATTGACATGCATGAAAGACATGCGCATCAATGTGCCGTTAAGACATGTGCTTCCATGAGGAAGCATCTCCCTCCCACCCACCCCGTGGAGGGCAATCCTTATTGGGACCATGATATGAAGAGAGGTGAATTCTCCTGGCAGACCTTCCCATCTCTCAGAGATGTATAGGGACAGTCTTCTGTGCTTGTGAAGTACTCGTTCTCCTTGCAGGTGACCTTGTTGTGCTGACTAGAAAATCTAGGTGAGGCACAGAGCCCAGGGGCAGAGCCCAGCCACAGCCCCCAAACATCCTGAGATGAATCTTTGCTTCCTGAGCAGAAAGCAAAAAATGAGAGGACCAGAGCCAGGTTTTGGCCAACTGGCAACCCCAGAAGCATGATAACCAGTGCTGCCAGGACCATAAATGATGAGCAGTGAAAGGGGTTGGTAAAAAAGGTGAGTTGCAGGCAAACTGGGGCTGTTTGTTTTAATTATTTTAATTGTTTTAATTCTTGATTTTAAGTGTATATATGTATTTTAATGTTTTTATTGTAAGCCGCCTTGGTTGCCCTTGTGGGAGAAAGGCGGGGTATAAATTCTATAAATAAATAAATAAATAAATAAATTTGATGAAAGCTCCCCCCCTTCCAAAAGTCTCCCCTTTTCAGCCAAAAATGTTTGTGAACCGACGTTTGGCTCACCCCCAATGCCATGGTTGAACACGCCATGAGTCACAGACGCAGGACGTTCACATTGGTGGCACTCAGTCGCATGCATGCCATCTGGCCCACCACCACCCCACCCCCAACATGCGTTTGTCTCCATTGACTTGGCATTTCTTGAGATTTCCTCCCCTGCCCCTTGTTCAGCCACTTTGGCCGAGATTACAATAGCAACTAGCCCTGGTGGGACACAGTCCTTCCTTCCTGCTGCTAAGCTGTGTGTGTTTTTTTTGCAGGTGAGAGAATAAAAGAGGCAGAGAGGGCCTTGTAGGAGTTTTGTACATGATTGAAGCAGGAAGTTAAGAGGCCGTTGAGGATTTTTCCCACCCTTTTCTTTTGAGGGCAAAAGCAAATTGCACAAAGATCCTTTTCTTTCCTGTCTGGGATCCAATCAAAGTGTCCTGGGGCTGTGTGAATAGTAGCTTGGCTGCAGGTAACTGGCTTCTGGGATCCTGCTGCTCAGGGAAGATCTGCAGGTGCGTGTTAACCCCTGGCGGCCATGCTCTGACGGCATTAAGCAAAAGAGATGACCCATCGTTCTCCGAGAGAAATTGACCCATTGGACTGGATAATCCAGAGATAACCCCCGCCCCCCAAGAGAGCTTTTCTTAGGTTCTTACATTCTTGAATGTTAATTTCTGGGTGTAACAAACTTGACTTTTCAATGAGACTGTCTCTTGAGCATCTCAGGCTATTATTTGAGATCTGGGGGGAAAAGGGGGACGCTTGATTCAGAGTCAAATGGAAAAAGGCTTGCAATGACATGTCATGCTTCTACACAAGAGAAGGAGCAGCAGGAATATCTTCCAGGCCAAAGTCACTGAGAACCCCAAAGGTTGCCTTCCAAGGCAGAGCCATATACCCTTTTCAAGATTTTTCTCCCCAGAACGGATTTATTTTCAAGTTGCAGGGTTTGCCAATTAATGAGCTAGAAGATTAATGCTTTTACAGCCCGATCCTATCCGATACGGTCTGCTGGTGGAAAGTGCGTTCTGCCGACGGAAGCATTAGCATCCAGGCAAAAGTAACCACCACCATCACCCCTCCCAAAATAATCACGCTTGGGGGAAAGAAAGGGTTTCTGATCCAGCTAAAGAAGAAAAAACGCACCTGGAAATGATGGAAAGAATGGCCCCAGAAAAAATATTCACCAAACAAACATTGGCATGTGATGGTTGAGAGTAAGGGGAAGCCCGTGGATTGGCACAGGTTGGAAAGGCAAGGGTGTTCTTCAACGTTCACTTCTGTTGGTCACAATGTTGCTCTTCTTTCAGCTTTCTAAATGGGCTTCTTCCAGACCAGAGAGGCTGAGGGAGCCCTTCCAACCCAATCACCCCCATCCTATAGGTCATGTCACCTGCTAGCATCCCTCTGCTTTGCACTGGTCTCTTGGTCATACTGGCATGTGACCTGTGTCCCCTGGGTTGGAATGCAATGTTCTTTCTTTAACAAAAATCTTTCTTTTTCTTCTTCTCTTTCCTATTGATTCTCTTAAAAGTCCCAGGTGCCAAACAGCCCACTCGGATTCCTTCTTTTGGAAATCCCCCAAGTGCCAGCTAGAGGAGACTTCAATATTAATATGTTACAAATATGCCTGTTTACAGAAACAAAGCAAACAGTCTTTGGACTCTCAAACTTGCAGGACATGTGTCCCGTTTATGCCTAAATAGCTATGTGACCGAGCAGACTGCTCTTGTATCAAGAAGCCAAGGAAGTCCCATGGGAGCCTAAAGAGGTACAGTACTCAATCCCAACAGAAAGTCCCTTCTGCACCTGGGCCATGTATATAAAATGGGTTGCATCTTTGGACATGACTCAGGCTGCAATCCTATACACAACGTCCCTGGGAGTAAGACCCTTTGCACTCAGTGTGGCTTACTTCTGAGTAGACATGCTTAGGAGGATCGCACTGTACACATAGTCTTAGTCAAGACTAAGCACCGTTGAAATCAATGAGACAAACTCGTCGTAAATCACCAACTCAAGTCACATTCATTTTAAACTAGACTAACTTGGATATAACCCAATATGGATATAACCCAATATGATGATATAATATGTTCCATTGCTAGGAACGTCTCTTTGAAGGGAACTATATAGAGCCCTTTTTCTTTACTATCTTCCCCTCTTGTCGTATACGCTATTCCTCAACACTGATGGCTATCCTTTCAAGGCCTTTTCAGAATGCAGTGATACAGGGGTTCTCAAACATTTTAGCACCGGGACCCACTTTTTAAAATGACCCTGTATCGGGACCCACCTAGCTTTACAAGATGCTCAAACATTTATCTCCCTATATTTACACAAGCTTGCAAACTGCAGGAGCTCAGCTGTTTGCAGGGTAATTAGCAGCTATCTTGCAAACTGCAGGAGCTCAGCTGTTTGAAGGGCAATTAGCAGCTATCTGATCTTTGAATAGCCTCAGAGCTTGTGGCAATGACTTATCTGATCTTTCCATCACCTGGGACCCACCAGAAATCAGGTCGCGACCCACCAAGTGGGTCCCGACCCACAGTTTGAGAAACACTGCAATGATATATTAACTGTTGTGATTGTGAGCCCTCCCCCAGCACACCCCTGTGCTTTCCCCCCAAAGCATTTGTCCCGCTTTCAGCTCTGCCTGAATTTGAATCTGATTTACTATTTCTTTTGGATCTGGATTTCAGTGCCACAGAAAGCCACTGAAAACATGTTGTCAGGAAAGTGGCAGCTCTCACAACTCTATTGGGTCTCTCAACTCTGCGAACGGGATGAGCAAGAGCAAAACCGTGTTGAGACGTGAGTGAGAATATCGTCTACAGATGAAAGACCACAGCAGCCACAGTGAAATGCAAACGAACGGTTTAATCTCCCCAGTTCTCTCCTGGGATGAGTTAGCCGTATAAAGATGGATTGACTTGTACAGGCCTCATTTACCCATTACAAACATTTCTCTTTGATTTATCCAAGAATTTTTCTTTTTAAAGATCAGCAGACAACCCCCCCCCCGTTCCTCCTCCCCTCTTCCCCTTTTTTCCTCATCACATCTGGCAAGCAAAGAAGCCAGAACATCTCTTCTGGCTATGCGCCAAGTGGCTATGAAAAAGGCGGGGGGCACAGTGCTCCCAAATTCAAGATGCAGTTCCAAGCATCTCAGATTAGACGCGATGATGAGCAATGAACTGGATCAAAGAGTCAGGGGAAAGAAGCCCGATTTGACTCCCTCGGAAACCAGTCTGGCAAAGCCATATCCCAGGCCAAGCCACAAAGCCATCCTTTGTGCCGCAGGATCGTGCTGATCAGGCTAATCCAGCGATGAGCATGGGAAACAAATGGACAGGTAGGTACCCAGAGAGATTCACGCAGGCCAGGGCCAAACTGAACCAGCGCCTGGCCCCCTTTTTATTTTTGGGTTTGTTTTCCATGCATGTGTTAGCATGCATCTGCCCCACCTCCTGCACCACGCCCACTCCTATCCTTGCATTCTCCTGCAGGAAATCACAGAAGAGTAAAGCTATTCTTCTCTGTGCAGCCCCACCTCTTCATTTGCATAGCCACACCCTCATCCCTACATCTTGGTTGAGCCAGAGTGTGACACACAGACGAAACTGATCCACTGGCTTTTTACATGTGAGCACAAGTAACAGACAGCACTAACAGACACACAAACATGGTAAACTGCTTAATACAGGGTCACAAACCCCTGTCTCAATACCGTCTAAGCAGACCCTATCTGGAAATGCCAAGGATTGAACGGGGGATTTTCTGCATGCAAAACAAAGTCTAGTATTTTGGAAAATATATTACACTGTGAATATATTATGTACTGTATTTAAAAACGCAATGTATATGAAAACAATTCATATATACAAATATATTACTACTCTTTAAAAAAAAGTGCAACAAAAATTTTCTTCCTGGTCTTGAAATAAGGTTGGTAAAATCTCTTCATTTAAAAGCTGAACGTCACTTCCAGGTTTTTTTCAACTCATGATTTGAAATGAGCTGAGTTGAAATTGACATGAAGGGGGCCATCTCCAAAAGAAGCACAAGGGAGACGCCAGGAAAGAGCCATCGGGAGGGATGCTTTGCTGGAATTTATTTATTAACAATATTTTTATCCCGTCTTTCTCCCCAAAGGGACCCAAGACGGCTTACAACAAAACAGAAAATACAAAAAATACATATAGATAATTACTTTTTAAAACAGTAAAAAAAAACAATTAACAAAACTAAAAAAAACATCTAAACATTGATTTAAAAAGATTACATTTAAAACAAGATCATAAAAACAGCAGCACCCCACCCGTACCAGCAAGATGTTAAAAAAGGCAAAGGCTCAGAAGGCTTCTTTGAACAAGAAGCTTTTTAGGCCTCGCCGGAAAGTGTCCAAGGAGGGAGCAGTTCGTAAGTCAAAGGGGAGGGAATTCCATAAGGTTGGTGCCACTACTGAGAAGGCCCTATTTCTGGCCGCCGCCCCTTGCACCTCCTTGGGCGACGGTATGGGTAGGAACAACTGGATCAAGTTCAATCACTGAGCATCATGACTGAGAGGGTTTGAACCCAGATCTCCCTAGTCGAACACTCTACCAACGACACAGGTTTTCTTGGGTAGAGGTGATAGGTAATGCAGTGACTAAGTTGGATCTATAAGCACCCGCAACTTCTGAAAGACCTGGTCTTTCAGAGGGAGTCCAACATCACTGAGACGAGACCAGGTTGAGAAGCTGTTCTCAGAGAATCCTTGAGATGGCTGAACACCATCTCTCTGTGCAGCTGAACCATCTGCCATTGTTCCGCCATCTTGTCAGGACTGAGCTTCCATTTAATTCATTCTAATGTGTGAACTGTCCTTGAGTCAGCACAAAAACTGCACTCTGTGTTGTCCCGTTTATGGACACCTGAAGGATCAGAGTGCCTTACAATAAGTATGGAGTTTGTCCAATATATGACCTTACCTGGCCCTAATCTCCTTCTTTTCTCCTCTTCCCCATGCCATGAGAACAGAATCAAGCTGCATGTGCACTGCAAGCTCTTTAATTCCTGCACAATAGCCATCATTTCCAGCTGTGAGCCGGTGTAACTTCTGCAAACAGAGATTCTGGATTTCAATGCCTTCCAGACATAGAACTCCCCCATGGCCCCAGGGAATTTGTTCCAATAGTTAGCTAACCCCATTGTTCACGACGTGTGCCAAATCTTGGGCTGCCTAACTTCAGTTCCAGATGCTAGATCATGTTCTGCATGTTGTCCTCTTCAAACCTCTTTGAACATTTCCCAATCAGTCTTTGCTCCATGCTCTTTACTGTACGCTATGAGTCTCCCACTTAACCCTCCCTGGGTATGTCTCATAAGTTCCCCGCTTGGGTTAGACACACGAACAATCGAAAATATGACTCACCTGTCTACGTTTTACATCTGGCAAAGCTGTAAACCTTGCTAGTTAAATTTGCGCTTGCTTGCACGTTTCAAGGCACCATCTGGATTCTGAAGGCTCTGTCAGATGTTTCTGTCCTGTGGCACCTTCACCTACTCGGACACCTCATAGGCACAGATCCTCACACCTGCTTCCCTTCATAAACAAGCCCATAAATTAAGTTCACAGGGGGAAGAGCCTGGATGCTTTAGTCATGAGGAATCCTTATTAAAAAAAAATAACATCTGCATTTCCGAGCAGAAGGGCTGGGGTGGAGGACATCTCCAGAGACTCTGTCATTGTCCGATGAATTCAACCATCTTTTATGATCTGGCTGTAGAAAAGAGAAGAGCCATACTCTAAGAAGGTTAATGCCAGATGCAAGGGAGTGGCAAAGAGGATACGGGTCTCTTGTTGTCTTGTGTGCTCCCTGAGGCATCTGGTGGGGCCACTGTGAGATACAGGAATTTGGACTAGATGGGCCTTTGGCCTGATCCAGCAAGACTCTTCTTATATTATTATGTGTGCATATATAAAAGAGATATCCAGGGGGAGAGATAGGGGATGTTCCTATTTGGAAAGGTGGTAAAGAAGATGCAGGACTGAGGTATGCATGTCTATCTTGGGTGTAATTTGATTGATTGCTGTCCTCCCTTGAACATGTAACAGCCCAAATGCAGCTAGTTCTGGGGTGGAATAAGCCCCATAAAAGAGTGAACATCTTACAGATTTGGGGGAATAGGGTTTAGTAATAGGTTATATCTTAATGCCAAATGCAAGGGAGTGGCGACAGGATACAGGTTATCTTGTTGGCTGTGTGCTCTCAGAGGCATCTGGTGGGGCCACTGTGAGATACAGGAAGCTGGACTAGATGGGCCTTTGGCCTGACCCAGCAAGGCTTTTCTGATGTTCTAAGGTTCTCTGATAACAGTTCCCATCATGTTGGTTTGAAGCCCCCTTCAGAATAATTATGGACTGCAGCCAGGGCCAGCTCCAGATTTCAGGGAGTCCTCGGCAAAGTACCTGCCATGGGCCCACCACTCCTACCTGGGTGGGGCCCAACTGGATCAGGTTTCCCCAACACGAGGGCCATGGGAGCACAGGTGATCTCAGGGATCATCAAAGGACCCTTCTGAGGGCTCTGGGCCCTTAGCAGCCATCCAGCAAATGCTGACTCCTAGCTGCAACTAATTCTGCATGGATATTTAACTGCTTGATTTGCAAACCTGGGTAATGTGCACCCAAACCCAAACAAACAGCAGACTGAGCACCAGCTGTATGACAAATTTAAGCCTGCAGCAATATCCAACCTGAGAATGTACAACTGCAGTTTGGTCTAAAGAATCCCCTTTTTCATTTATTAGTCACATGGGCAATTAATAGGTCAACCTCTACCTGCCCCTTTATGAAAGATTCACCATAAAAATCAGAAGGTTGTTTTGCATTGTTTCCTTGCTTCTTCCTGTTTGGCGATGTCACAAGACTGCCAACCAATGAAAAAACGAAAAGAAAATTTGATACTAGGGCAGAGCACGTCTGTAAAGAGGTGTTTACAGCCCAACAGTATAGGGTGGGGTCTTATAGCCTTACCCCTTTACCAGGGGTAAAGAGGTAAGACTCGGGGGTAAATGGGCAGAACCCAGCACTGGCTCCAAAATGGCCTGAGATTAACCCTGGTCATCTCTTTTATTTTATTTTATTATTATTATTATTATTATTATTATTATTATTATTATTATTATTATTATTGCAAAAAAGCAAAAAGCTAGAGAAACAAGATCATTCTGAGCAAAGTGACAACTGTAGCTGTGGCCATCAAAGGATAACCATTCCTTCTCTAGGTTGCTTGCGGATTCTCCACAAACCCAGAACTTTCTTAGAGTCAGATGTACTGCAATGTTACCATTGGAGTTACATGAGCGGCTTTCAGGAACGCCCCCTTAACTGAACATAGTAATATGGGGAGTGACCCCACTGGCGTTGCTGGAGGTGGGGCGGAAAGCTAAGTTCTGCAGCTTTCCGCCCCACCGTTACTCTCCGGTACGAGGCGCCCCGCCCCCTCCTGCACGTTGCTTTCTCTCCGCTGATGGGCTCCTATGACGAGGGGGCGGGGCGCCTCATACCGGAGAGTAACGGTGGGGCGGAAAGCTGCAGAACTTAGCTTTCCGCCCCACCTCCAGCGACGCCAGTGACTAACCCTTCCTAGACACCTGCATTGACCAGCCCTGAGCATGTGTCTCAGCAACACCACCTGTGCCGTTACAATCGGATCCACAGATTCTTTGGAAGGAAAAACTAAAACTGTTTCTTCTCAGTGCGTGTGGGGTA